>CM035806.1:46655871-46840871 GCA_020466095.1 Chlorops oryzae
CAAGCTTTTTAAAGCGAAGAATAAGAAATGTTGGAAACTCTTAAATCTACCTTTTTTCCTTTGAGATGGATGGGAACCCACTTATTTTTGGAAAAAAAGGGACTACTTTTTATACAGTGAATTGGATTCGAAATTCTACTTAAGATAGAATAGAAGAAAGGAATGGACAAAAAAAAAGAAGGTCCCTTGGGAGTTTTCGCTTCAATTATGAGCAAAATTTTCAGCAAAAATAAAATTAAATCTGCCTTGCGGAAATGGTTCTCTCACCCAAGACCTCATATCAGTTCGTCTCAAATTCCATATTATTAATTTGACAAGCTACATTAACGTAGTCAGACGCAGCAATCAAGGCTGATTTACGAAGTTTAAAGTTTGAAAATGTGATGAAGACTTCATGGATAAAATTGACCGATTCAATAGATGTAAATATGTAGTACGCCTCTGAGTCAGATGCAAAAGTGTGCCGCATTGAACATTTTATACTCTCTTTTCCATACAAGTGAACAAGTACAAAATAGCACCTGGAGATATGCTTCAATCTTTGATGTATTGTTGCATCGACAGAGATTGAATGATGGTTGAAAACGAATATGTTTCTATCGTTTATTCGCGTTTGGATAATGTGTTAAAACAACATGAAAACGTACAATTTTCAGTTCTGGTCCCAGGGATTAATCCAACGTCATTGCCTCTAAACTAAAACAAAAAAAAAAAAAAAAAAATGGCAATACCCAACTAAACTTATGCCTCAAAACGAAATTCATAAATTGAACCATAGAAAAAAGAACAATAAAACAAGAAAATTAGTAGCGATGTATCACGCAATCAATGCGACACGATTTAATGTACCTAATGAAGATGGGACTGTTTTAACAAATTGGTTTGGCCAAAGTATACTCCTACAACTTATCATTTGAAAATTTTTAATAATAAACAAACATCCACACAAAATTGTTGCGGACAATTTTAAAAAGAAAAATTCATACATTTTAATATTAGAGTTCGACTGTAGTATTAATTTAATAACTTCAGTCACGAGGGAGCCATTTAAATGATAAGAGACACATGCTCGTGGGATATAATAAAACGCGGATCCAATGAAAAGTTGTGTTGTACTGTTTCTAATTGTCATCTTCGGCAGACTATGGTTTTTCCATACAAAATAATATATACACAGTGTAGGGGAAAGTGGTCGAATTCTGACCCCTAAGAAGTTTGGCAATAAATTCAATACGCTGATATTCAAGATAAAAACTTAACATACCATTACCAGGGGAGTATCGTTACCATCAATAGTTTACTAAATATAGATTTTTTTTAGCAAAAATGAATATGTCAATTTTTGATGTTTTGGAAATTGGTGTTCTAAGTATGACCCCCATCTGTTATTTTTTCCAAAGTGTATTATTGCAAACAAAATTTATTAAAAAGGCTTAAGAATTCGGTTTTCGGAAATTCGCGTTTTTTTGAATTAGTATGAAAATCGGGGAGACAAATTTTTCGACACGGTTGACTTTCTATAAAAATTGATTTTCTAATGAACCTTTTTTTTGCAAGTTTTTTTTTATTCACTAAAGTCACGTAACCCTTTATCGTACACATTAGATATTTTGATCAGGATAAATTATCAAATTTTTTCTTAAACGGAAAAGTTATTGCCTACAAATTTTAAATTTATTAGGGCCGTTTTCTCATCTTTTTTTATCTGTGAGTTAAATTATCCTGATGATAATTTCATACAAATTTGATTAATAAGTCAAAGAAAATGAAATTTAACTGGCAGATAGAGCTTAAAAGTAGAATGAGAAAACGGCCCTAAATTTTCTATCTTAACTATGAATTAAAAAATGAGGAAAAATTGGTTTGAAAATCAATAGCATAAGATGCAATCGTCAGAAGCCTTCTCATTCTCATATTACAGATGGGGTCACATTTAGAAAAGGGTCAGATTTGCACCACTTTCCCCTACTCTCTCCTTGCGGACACTTTTTGGGAATACCCTAGTATTCCTGCTTCTCAAATAGTTTCCTCCCAAGCGGACATCTCTGATATGCGGACAGCTTTTTCGGTCCCATAGGCATCCGCTTAAGAGAGAGAACGCTGTATTCATATTAACAAAACAATAAAGCCTTTTCTTTATAACATGCACAATACTTTCTATGATCTTATGGTATATTTCTAAAATTTATATTATTTACTTGTAAAACTGCATACAAATCGAAATGGATAACGTTCAATTTTCTTCCATTACATTCGAAACTTTCTATAACGAATTTTAAGGGACCGGTAAAAAAAATTATTCCTTATAGAGAGAATTCATTATAGAGGAGTTCGTTATAGAGAGTTTCAGCAATTTCGATTCTTCCAACAAAATGAACTTACCAAGAAGCAAGAGTTTAATATCTTTCGCTGCTTGGATTCCATCCTCTTTGAGGTTCTTTTCAATTTGCTTGGAACGTTGTATTGCTGCGCGTTCTTCAGCCGAAGTTGTGCAGCCCATGGTTTTTATTTTATATATTTTCCGCTTATTATATTAACTTGATTTAAGCAGTTATTCCTTATTACCGCAAAACTTTACAATTGCTGTTTAGGGATGAGCCATTTTTTTCGATGCAGCTGAAATATCGATATTGGAGCTTAAGTACGCTATTTACACGTTAATACGCTATTTACACGTTAAGACATTTCGATAATGAAACAAATTTTCGTTGGCAAGGGAGGCAGGGGGAAGAGAGAAAAACGCTACCATACCACATCCCCGCGCGTCCCTATTCAACAAAAAGTGTGTTTCATTATCGAAATGTCTTAACGTGTAAATGGCCTCTAAGACATTTCGATAATGAAACAAATTTTCATTGGCAAAGGACGCAGGGGGAAGAGAAAAACGCTCCCAAACCACATCCTCACGCGTCCCTAGTCCACAAAGACTGTCTCTCATTATCGAAATGTCTTAACGTGTAAGTAGCGTAAAGGGCTCAAATAGACTATACATTTGCACAAATCCATAAGATTTATCGATAGTTCCTCCGACACACACGGTACAAGCCATGTACGCGCAAGCTTGGATTTTAAGTCAATTGTTTGTCGTATTTCCATTTTCTATATCCGCACATCCGATCTCGGTGAAATCTCTATAAAAATAAGCCCTTTTTACCTTGACACTATACAAACCACTTGTAAAAACATGACCGAAAATCAAAATTTTTTGATGTAAACGCAAATGTACGCGCAAGCACAACGGGATGGGTATATATATATATATATACCTAGGGTGCCAGTCAACACGTATCGTAACATAACGGATGTACCTATTGAATTAAGATTTTTCACGTATCAGCTGATACGTTTAAAATGAAATTTGCATGCGGAGCCAACGCTCTGTTCTTCTTGTCTTGGGAACAGCTGATATTTTAACGCAGCTTGATAGGTTGCTGCCTGCGAGCCACGTCGCGAAACGATACGATTCGACTGCTTTCGGCTCTACCACTCGCACACGCTTGACAAGCAATGTCTATACACCGCATAACATCGATATGTACTGCCATATTTAACATATCGTTGTATCGATATTAAGGAGGCCTTTTTTACATTGTCCCTTTTTACATTAGGGCAACTATTGCCGGCAATTTATTGGTTTATCGGCGAGACGAAGCCCGGGGATGTAGAGAAACTACCCCTCCATGTTGTAATGTAAAAGGGCACATTAGTCAATTGTTGACCGTCAATTCCTATCGATATTCCCTTTTGGAGTTGCATTCGCTTTTACACTTACTCGAAAGGATTTATCGTCAATTCTTACTTTGTATGCCTTTTTTGACAATTTCCTCTTCCATACAGGGGTGATATTTCATAAAATTAGAGCAAAATACGTTATGTATCTCTGATTAAGGGTTGATAGCAGAAACATAAATACAGCACTACCTGTTTTGTTTTAATGCATTTAATTATTGATGCTAAGTGACTATTTCAAAATGCTTGAATTAAAAATGCTTTTTGAAAAAGACAATTTTTAGTGAGCAGCTGTTAAATTGTTCTGTTTGAAAATATATTCTATATATAATTTGTAAGAGTAAACTATCTATACCCTTTTCATATGGTCAAATGAATAAAGGTGAAACTCCATAAACGACGGAACTTTTCACTCGTTTCAGGCGGAAGAAATGTAGCTGCTTCCATTTAAATACATTTCAATACATTGATTCAATGGAAGCAACACAAATGTTTTCATCTTTGCCGCGTATACCGCAACAACCGTCCTTGCCGTCATTTATGGAGTTTCGCCTTAAATTTAAATTATATTCATCACGTTTCTTCATATCTTATATTATAAAAATTAGTCTTCAATATATAATTTTCGGTCCATACAAGAATGTAAGATCCTAAAATATTGATCAAGAAAAATAGTAATAACATATAATAGCATGCGATTTTGTCTCCACGAACAACGAAGACGAATAAAATATATGCCAGAAATTTTCTCCCAGCCATCGATAAGTTCGATAAACGAAAGCGAGCAAAGACGGATTGAGCGAGTACGTGCAACCAGAAAACGCTCAACTTTTCGATAACGATATGTTATCGTTTTTTTTTTAAAACTGAAAATGAGAATTTCCGGTCAACAATTGACTAATAGCACTGACAAACATAGGTATTTTACACCATGATGGTGTGAAGTCTAGGTGACACACATAGGTATTTCTCAAAAGTCTACCTTAGCCAACATAGACTTTTTATAGACTTCACACTACATTGAAAGGGAGGATTTATTGTCGACTTCTTAGATTGATATGGCAACGCTGCACAAAATTAAACGAAATATCGATTCTTTTATCGGAAACCAGATGTTTAAATTTCTAATTTCAAGTAATTTATGCGAAATACATGAAATTAATTCCATCCTATGGATTTATATAACAAACAAACGATATTTTCATGGATTTTTTTGAGATAAAATCGAGGCTAAATGCTACCAAAATGTTTTTATTGTTTTTGTTGTTGTTTTAATTTTCAATTATCAGCTGTTTTAAAGAAGTCCACAATAGAAATCCACGATCAATTGTAGTGTGTCACCCCAACATAGACTTTTTCCATTGTAGTGTGAAGTCTATAGACTTTACACCATATATCTGTCAATGCTATAACATAATGCGCGATATAGACACGTCAAATGTTGTATCAACTTTGAGCGTGTGTTAGTAGGTACCAACTTGAATTTGACTATAAACATGTCGTACGATATTCATTTTTTCGCGAATTTCGAGTGCAAAGGATATGCGCTATAGTTTCGGCTACCTGGTTGCTTTTAACAAAGCGTATTTTCCCGTCGGCAAAACCTAAAAAACACATTATGAGTGATGACTATATCGAGCGCCACTTCTTTCTTATGCCGAAATCATTTTTAATTCCCTCCTGTAACAGGTTCGAAGATTATTAATTTTTTGCGTTAACTCATTTTTGTGGTCTCCAGATATTTTTCTTTGAGTTTAATTAAAAGCGTTTCGTAGCTAAGGTTTTTTAAATTCCGGTCACTATAATCATTTGACTTAACATTCCAAAAAGCGGAGAAACTACTATAAACTTCTATTAGTTCAAAAATAAAATTTTGTTCTTCAATTTTTTCAATTAATTTTCCGCTCGCTTTTAAAAAATTTTCCGCTCTCCGTTCGATTTTCAGTTGTTGAATATTGCGCGCAAATGAGGGTTGAACCAACATAGATATACAACTTCAGACACACCGTCTAACATCGTTACCTGCTTGACCAAAAATTCAAAGTTTTTGATTTTCCGTCAGACATCGTAGGTGTACTCTTTCTCAACAACAGGGATGACCACCACTACAATCAGCGTACAAAAAATGTGCGTGTGTTGGTACAACAAAATCAATGTTTATTTCGTAGTTACAGCACTTAATACGAAGCAAATCTTCTAAATGTCCATCATTGATTCGATTGCGGTGCTTGTTTTTTATGAACGCCATGGTTATAAAATTCCAACCTAAAAATTAGTTCGGTTTTTTTTTGTAAAGCAATATAAAAAATGCAAAAATATTTTTCAGTGTTCTCACACCGCTTTCAAATGTTCGTTCTTTCAATATAAAAGGAATTGTTGCGCAAAATGCGATGCTCTCTCTTTGACTTCTAAACGCAGACTGATTTTTATTTTACGGGCTCTCGCTTTATATACACACACGAGCTTCACTCAATTTGGCTTTTTTGCCTTTTCTGACTGCCTTTTGGCCATGCCTGCTCAACAATACACGCTGAAAGTTGATACAACATTTGACGTGTCTATACCCCGAATTAATGTGTAAATGGCCTCCCCTAAATATTTTAAAGTTGGCGAATTTTTCGATATATCGATAGATTGCTATAGATATAAAAATGGACAGCCCTAATTCACCGATGCCACATCAATCGATATTATCGATAAATTTCTCGCCCTCCTTCTGTCAAAAAATTGTAAATTGAACTACGGGGTTGGAATTCTTTCTAAGGTAAATTATCGTCGAATATCCTAAGCATCGGTCAAAAATTTACATCACAATAGGTAAAAACATGTGCGTTGCCATCGAAGCATGCTAAAAACCATAAAATTCCAAATTAAATGGTAACATTTGACCGGCAATAATTGAATGAAAAAACTCACCCCTTATCTGTTAATTGTACCAAATCAATTCTTTCCACTTAGTCATAATTTAATCGAATTTCTCCATTTGTGCCCACAGAATCGCAAATTACTAAAAATGCCTGAATTGACTGAAATTCCCGCAACAGCGAGTGAAGCGAAAGCTGTTGAGGATGTTCGCCTCGAAGATGATGGAAGCGATAGCGGTTCTGAAGAATCGATTCCCGATTTGGAAGACACTGGGACCGGTACAACCCAATTGGGTGGCGGTGCTACTGGACTGCCCATCGATTTAGTTTCGAAGGCGAAACAATCTCGCGGTGAGAAGAAGGCACGAAAGATAATGCTAAAATTGGGTCTCAAGCAAATCCAGGGTGTCAATCGTGTGACCATACGCAAATCGAAGAATATTCTGTTTGTCATCAACAATCCCGATGTTTACAAGAACCCCCACAGCGATACGTACATCGTATTCGGTGAGGCGAAGATTGAAGATTTGTCGCAACAGGCGCAAGTGGCCGCTGCTGAGAAATTCAAGGCACCAGATGCTGCTGGTGCTGTCGATACCATTGGTGCAACTACATCAGTGGCACCAATTGCCGAAGAAGACGAGGAGGAGGTCGATGAGACAGGTGTTGACGAAAAGGACATTGAGCTTGTCGTAACGCAAGCGAATACCACGCGCGCCAAGGCAATACGAGCCCTCAAGAACAACAACAACGATATCGTGAATGCGATCATGGAACTGACTATGATATAAGACCTGCTAAGCTTGGTCTATTGCTCTTTGCATTTGTTTATTCGTTTATTCACACCCGCCTTCATGAAAAATTCTAAGAAGTACACCTCACAGTAAAAAAAAATTTATCAGTTTATTGCGTCAGGTAGAAAGTCGAAAATGGATCAATATGGAAAAAATTATTTAATAAATAATTTTAAAGAACCTAACTTGAATTAAAATCTTTCTTGCACGCTCTAGGGATTTCGTTTGAAATTTGCCTTTAAAACCCAGTGAGTAACTTTTAAGTTCTCTATTTAATTTTAATGATATCGCACACTAATCACTAAACCGGCACAATTCAGAATTTTTTCAATCAATTTTTTCATGCTTGCCAATATTTTACTGCAGGAAAAGGAACATTTGGAAAGTGGACATTGATATTTATTGATTTTGCAGTTAATTAAGAATAATGCGTCGAGAATTATTTGCTGTTTGCCCATTTCTTGCCTGAATGATTCTGATTCAATTCTGTGTCGGTTTCCATAACAGCCGCGAATATCTGTTTCAAATGGTGTTATGAAAACGACAGTTTTTTTGAAGATAGCAAAATCGATTTTCGAAGATTGGAAAACCCGACAAAAGAAAAGGCTATTTGCTGTCATACAAAATAAAGCGAAAACTAAAATTTGTGATAAAAATTAGTTCAGTCTTGACGGATGCTGTGGCGTAGTTGGCTGAGATGTCAACTTTCGATACGAGAAGCTCTGGGTTCAACTCCCAGTTCGGTCGTGGATGTTAGTTGTGTCGTTTTTTCTGTGCCCGGATTTTTTTTTTTTTTTTGTTTTATTTCCCATTTTCGTGGTACATATCACTATAAGCTGCTTGTTTTAAATCAGACAATCAAATCGATAAGTCTGTTTCTGTAACACCTAAAACTGATACAAAATCGACTTCGAAAATGAAAGCAGTTTCAAAACTGATAGTCTGTTTCTATAACACCAAAACGAAATGTATTGATTTCGAATCTGATTCCGACAATCGTCGGTTTCCATAACACCCCCGTATTTGTTTTTGTTTTCAAAATGAAAGTTATTAATAAGTTTACAACTTACATGCTTGGAGCAATGGCAACGGAAGAATGGCTAGAGAGGGGGCGCTAACGAAGAAAGTTTTAAATTACCCACTGCGGGATTTCTTTGTTCCTTGAGCCACGTTTTGAAGTACGACTTGCCATTCGCAACAACTTTAATCCTGTTCTATCCTGACCCTCGTTCATATCTCTCATATCTGTGAGCCATACTCGTATCCATTTCGTTGCGTTGAACCTCCGGTTCATTCACAGATCTCCAAACAAATACGAATCTTTTCAAGATTTCTAAAAAGAAATGGTTGACAAAAATTAGCAACATTTTTAAATTATTCTAATTAACAGTCTAATTTATTGCACCGCAATTAAATCTGAGATCCACAACTCCCAAAGCCATAAAATACATGAAAATCGACTTCTTCCACGTCCACCAGAGTGGCTTTTGTAACTTATTTATATTGCATAATTCCTCAGCAATAAACGTCCCGGTGAAACAATCAATGATTTCAGCATGACACTAGAGCCGCAACTCCTCCCGATTGTACACCAACAATCTAATTAAATTTACACACAAGCGGCATTGGCCATCATGTCACGAGTTAGTCATCGAAATTGGAGTAGATCTAGCCCATCGTATCGATATATCCGGTTTTGCTAGACAATGTCATCGTTCGGGAGTGATACAAAATGAAACATGGTTTGATAGTTTTTTCCTTTGTTTTATTTTTCGTTTTTCAGTCGTTTGACAATGCCATTGGAATTGCCATGAATAAAATCTCCTCTCCATGACAATATCAGTAGAATTGAGAAGTACACAAAATTTCCCCTTGAAATCCTCGGTGAAAAAATTAATGAATTTTTCCTTTATGCGAAAATTTCCGGCCGCGTTAAAACATAAATTCACATTCAAAACAAATTTATTATTTTATTTGTAGACTTTAGTTTTGAATAATTACATTCACAAAACACATAGAAACATTTTAAGTAGATGAGTCTTCATTAAACAAGAAAATTTTGTATATTTCGTTAAATAATTCCATTAATTGTACTTGTTTTGAAAACAATCAAAAAATGTCGGTTATTAAATATTAAGCCTGATTCGATTTTACAAATAATTTTAGCTCAAAGTCGCTGAGATCCCTTTTCATTCGATAAACGTTTTTAAAATACGAGTACCAGCCCTTTTCTCCGCTTTCAATGTGATGTCTTTCGTAAAAGCTTAATTACAATAATAAATAATAATAATAATCGAACAATATTGCACTTAGAAAAAGTATTTTGCACTATTTAAGTGAATACTAATATCGTCGGCTTAGAATTTAAACCTGATAACTCACAGTTGAAAAGTTTAAACCGGCAGACAAAAAACTGTTTTGAATTTTCATTTTCATCTTGCGAAGGAAACCCAAAATATAGTTGATTCATTTATAAAATATCGAAATATGAACCAACTATATTTTGTGTTTCCTTCTTATGATGAAAATATAAATTCAAAACAGCTTTTCGTCTGCTCTCTAAAATTGTTCAGATGTGAGTTAGCAGGTTTGCACTCTAAGCCGACGATGTTATGAATTTAATCTCTAAAATTTTCAAAATAAACAAAAAAGTTTAAATTAAAAAACTTCAATAAATTACTAAAATTAAAATGCATTTATTGCAATAAATGCTGAGGTAAATTGAATGCCGCCAAAACTCGCTATAAGGAAGTCTTCTAAGACGAAATTTTCTCTATAGTGAGGCCGTACGATGAAGCTCTTTCGCTACACTTTCAATGAATTTTTTTTTTCTTTTGCATGGATTGTCTGTGAGAAATGTTTATTTACCGTTCCTTAAAGATTCGTTTAAGAGAGTTTCGATTTAAAGCTACGGAAGTGTTTTTAATGTATATATCAAAAAGCTCCGTATGGCAAAGTATATATGGGCCAAAATTCTTTTTAATGCCTAAATTTCTGTCTCTATCAATGAAATTCAGTTTTCATGAAGGAGCAAATCAAATTTATAACAAATTAATTTTAGCAAAAAAATTATTCATAGCAAAATAAAACACTCTAGTCGAATTGAAAAAAATCAAATATTACCAAAACTCCATTTTGTTTACTCGCAAATTACAGTAACATTGTTGTCTTGTCTTGTCTTGCCAAAGAAGACAACAATGTTACTGCAATTTGCGAGTAAACAAAATGGAGTTTTGGTAATATTTGATTTTTTTCAATTCGACTAGAGTGTTTTACTTTTTTATTAATAAATTTTTTGTTAAAATTAATTTGTTATTAATTTGATTTGCTCCTTCATGAAAAATGAATTTCATTGACAGGGACAAAAGTATAGGCGTTAAAAAGAATTTTAGCCCATATATAGTCGAAACTCCCTATAACGAACTCCTACTCCTCTATAGCGCATTTCTCTGAAGGCTTTTTCGCTACACTTTTAGTGCCTTCTTTTCTCCTTATAACGAATTCTCTCTGTAACGAATTTCTTTTCCGGTCACTTTGAATTCATTATAGAGAGTGAATTTCGGCTGTATATAAAAATAAATATTCATAAAAAAATAATAATAAAAAAATAAAACAATTAAATATCATTTTTTGGAATATAAAGGAGCAAAATGAAAACTCCGTTGTTAACCCATAATATAAAAGAATAACAGTTTGCATTAAATAGTTCTATGGCTGTATCTCGATTAGTATTTTGATTGCGTACATTCAAGTTAAAAAGATTAATTTAACTAAATTCATAAATTTTAACGCGTTTTTTTTTGTATGTTACAACAGCAAGGAAAAACATCGACGTAGTTAAATTATTAATAAATCTTTTTAAATTTGCGACATTCTCACACAACGAATGCGCCTAAGCGTTTCACTCAAGCTGAAGCATACGCGCTTGACTACGAGATTGTAAGCGTACTTCAGCAGGTGACTGCATCCAGGGTTCACCGTCCGCCTGCATTGGGACACTAGACTTTATGTGAATCTAGAATCAAAATACATAATTATATAAAAATATAGTATAACAGAATTCTAAATGGAATTAATATATCCATTTTTAATTGGTTATTTTTACCCTGACTTCTTTGGCTTGTCCAATGCGAACTGGTTTGCTGATGCCAACTTGCAATTGCGCCATATGGAAGGATGAAACAATGCCGAATACTTCTAAGGCGCCATCGAAAATGCAATTAATGATTTTTTCATCAGAATCGGCATTGCTGAGTTCTTAAAACAAAAATTGATTTATAACATAAAACCAAAAAATATTTTCATTTCTTTTGCTTTAACAACAAACTGATTGGTGTTGTACTTACTGCAAAGATTACAGCCAGCGCCCCATGAATCTATATTTAGGAATACAATAGACTGCAGTTCAGGCAATTCGACGAGATTGTTGTCTAAATACAGTTCCAATTTCTTTTCGATGTTTTCACAATCACGCTGCACTATTTGTTGTGTGCCAAAGCAAAAATAGATTAACTTAAGAGAGAAAATGGGACAAGAAATTTATCCACATATTAATGGAATTTCCATAAGTTTATTCTGCTATTAAATTAAGAAAAAATAAGAAAAAAGGTACATACATATATTTGTATATACGTATATTTATATATGTATATTTATATATATATATATATTCCTACAAGGAGTTCTAACAAAGGAACCCGCAAAATAATTCGTTATAAAAAGAAGTCATTTTAAGCAGATTAAAACCTATAGAATATAAGGGAAAAGTAGTGCATACATACATTCAACAGAAAATTATAGAGATTTAGATGGAGCATTTCGACACTGAATTTATTATAAAAATTAAAAAAAAAAAAAAAAAAAAAAAAAAGGAACACTAAGGTTCCACTTAGTAGAGTAGTGCAAAACTGCTCATAGTCCTTTTTTCCCGAACAATCAAAATATTTTGCTCGAGATGTGTAAGTGTTTATTAGTCTCACTATTAGGTTGTGCAGTTTTGGACAGAAAATTATTTATGCATTATTTTATCTAATATATATACTCTAAAAAAAAAAAAAATACGTTCGATATCGTTCGTCATTGAATAGATTCTTGAGTGAAAAATGTCCACCTATTTTCTAGCAAACTATGTATTAACAAACTATTTTGGAAAAATTTTTTTTACTTTCAATTGGCATACACTTCCCTCGACAGTTCCATCTCAAAAAAGATGCAAAAATGAATGGCGGGTGACCCGATTTTCTGAGTTTTTATACGATTTTGACAAGTTTCGGAATTATTTCTTGGCGTTAAATGGATTAAGGCCATATAGTTATGGAGATAATGCAATATTAGTTTTATCGTATACATTGTCACGTTCTCCTTAAAAAGTTACGTTTTTAACACATCGTCGCCCCGAAGTTATCTTCACGTATATCACAAAATTTTGGAAAATGAGATAAGACCATTTTCTGAGGTATATTTTATAGATCTATAGATCTGTTCAATCCTCAAGTCCCTATCTGCTATGGTTCCTGAGACATTATGGAGCCATTTTATTGTATATACACTTTTGCTAAAAATTTAACGCGTTATAATACCGTATGAACCATAATTGTTCATATACAATAAAAAATAATAAGTATATGAAATTTTTTAATTAAACAAAAAATATCTTCACGTATTTGAAAAAAATATATTGGGCAGAATTAAAAAAGAAATTATCTTATTGCTACTATTAATATATGCATTTTGTTTTCGCCATACACTTATCTCAAAAATATTTTCGGATGTAGCCTGTAACAATTATTTTTTTATTTATATATAAAAAAAAAACTTTTTTGCCGATAATAACTTCGGGTCGATGTAACTATATTTTTGTTTTTATAAATACAGTCGAAACTCTCTATAAAGAACTCCTACTCCTCTATAGCGTATTTCTCTCAAGTCTTTTTGGGAAAATTTTTAGTGACTTTTTTGCTCCTTATAACGAATTCTCTCTGTGAAGAATTATTTATTTTCCGTTCCCTTGGAATTCATTATAGAGAGTTTCGACTGTATTTGTTATTTTTGAAACGACTATTCGATTCAAAATATAGCATATTAAACGCGAAATTCAAATAAATACATAATTCAAAAAGAAATTAAGAAAATTTCTTCCCCTTTAAGTCTCCTCGACTCATGTCAGTTTTGCCAATTAAAGACAATTTCTATGTACTATATACTTTACTTATATAATATGGCATATAAATTTGTACATATCGCACACTAATCACTAAAACGGCATAATTCAAAATTTTTTCAATCAATTTTTTCATGTTCGGCAACACTTTACTGCAGGAAAAGGAGCACTTGGAAAATAAACATTGTTATTTATTGATTCTGCAGTTAATTAAGAATAATAGAAAATTAGAAAAAAAAAATTGATTTCACGGGCGTCAAGAGTTATTGGCTGTTGGCCCGAGAAATGCAAAATTTTGAGTTGTGCCGATTTAGTGATTAGCGTGCGATATATGTATATATGTACATATAAGATGTTGAGATTTTTATTCGTTGCTTACCTTATTAAAAACACGGCTGCTCAGTACGTAGAAGCGTGACTCACGCGTTTTATGAAAATTATACGTGACTAAAGCGTCAACACCTGAAATTGCCATTTAAAGACAATAATTATTATGGAACCATAAGTGAACTCATTCAAGAGCAAAAATTCATTTATATTACTTATAGGAAATGTATTTACCTATGCTAAAATAGCAGTATACATATATCGTTCGCAAGGGATGCCTTTTAATTGGCAGTCGGTAATGTAATTTTTCAATTTGCAAATCGAAACGATCCAAATTTACAGCACGTGCACGTTTTATCTGAAATAAGAGTTGGCGGAAAATTAAAAACCCATTAGCCAATATAAAATTATATATAGAATATTAATAAAAAAAAAAAAAAAAAATAATAATAATAATAATAAATAAAATAAAATAAATAAATAAAAACATAACGTGCCAAAAGGGTTATTGAAAGGGGGAGAAACACAGCAAAAAAAAAAAAAATATAAAAAAAAACAAAGAAAAAATGATGAAAAATATTGAAAGATATACTATAAAAGCAGCAACCCCGCCGCAGGTATAAAATACATTCAGCTGCTTGATAATCTGTTTCTTTGCATTCATTTTTTGTTTTTCTTGCTTTTCTTTCATGTCAAATTGAGTTCGAAGGAGTATTGGCCAAATATTGTTACTCAAAGCCGGAAATAACCAGTGCAAACCACTTTCAAAATAACGTCTTCTTGGCATTTCAGTTCCAGTTCTTTGCATTTGCCTTTTTTACTTCACTAATGTTAGTGGGAAAGAATACAATAGAGTTCTTTGTATTTCTATCTTTTTCTATAAGGTCAGCATGAAATTAGTGCTGCGCATTTATGAGCTCGACTATAAAGTACTTGGTGGCATAAGTATTTGCTCCCGTTAAGATTTCTTTTCCGATGTGGAAAATTTTCAAGTTTTTTCTTTTTAATTTCAAATTTAAAATGTGGGAAAAACTTAATTAAAGAAAAAGTATTTTTTAAAGCCTAATTTGAAATTTGTCATAAGAGAGCGTTCAAGTATTACGTAACAAAATTTTTGAAGATTTTTAAACCATTTTTTTTTTCGCGTGTTCTGAAAAATCAAATGATTTTGAGTTGTGACTCCATTGTTGCGGAGGTGTGATATTTTCTCGAAGGTGTATAGAAACGTCATCCCACAATGAAAGTTTATGTGCGAATAAAATTAAATGTTATCATTTAATTTAAAAAAATATATATTTTTATAAACACTTGAAAGAGAATTGAAATGAAAAAAACTTCATAATTATTTGGCATATATATATTTTTTGAATTTTCTCTATGTTTGTCTGTCACAAACAATGAAATAATTTTTTTCTCTTTCGTTTTTTGTTTGGACCCAAAACTGAATTCGGCGACAACGTTTTTAGCGAGTACAATTATGATGTTATGATGAATTGTTGCACATCACTAACAAAAAGTAGAGACAGAGACAACAGTCGATGCTTCGACAATCTTTCTCATGTCTATCTTTGTTGTAGCGATGAACGACCTTAATGAGTAGCGAGCAACAAGCGCCAGTTACCAGGTAGTATGAGTACTTGTTAGGCTGTGCTTTTTCTTTTTTTCTTCGTCATTTAGTAGTGGCTTAAGTTTCATTTAGTTATTGCCCAATATTATGTAAATCAACTAAATTGAGCTACTGGTGCGGGACCTCAGTATAGAAATCCTGTAATCGAAATTAGTTTTCGTCTTTAAAAGACGCTAAGGAGGGTTTTACGTGTTATTATACAGCTCGGAACCTTTCCACGTGGCCAAATTTCATAAAAGAGGGAACATTATAATAAAAGCAACACGCCAATATTTGAGTGGGTTCTACGAATTCGGATTTTATTCACAATCAAACACAAATTAAAATGTCTGGCGAGGAAAGTTCAGCCGATCGCAATGTCGAAATTTGGAAAATTAAGAAACTCATCAAAAGCCTTGAGATGGCGCGAGGAAATGGGACGAGTATGATTTCATTGATTATTCCTCCTAAAGACCAAATCTCGAGAGTTAGCAAAATGTTGGCGGACGAATTTGGTACGGCGTCCAATATCAAGTCTCGCGTCAATCGCCTTTCAGTTCTGGGAGCGATCACTTCCGTCCAGCATCGTTTGAAACTTTACACAAAGGGTGAGTAATGAGAGCATAATGCAAAAAGAAAAAGAAAGAAAAAAAAAAAAAAAAAAATTGAGCATAACTGTGAGAGAGATAGAAGAGAAAGTGTGTAATGAACTCTCTATGGCTTTTCTTCAAACAATTTTCAGTTCCGCCCAATGGATTGGTCATCTACTGTGGCACAATTGTCACCGACGAAGGAAAAGAAAAGAAGGTCAATATTGATTTTGAGCCTTTCAAGCCAATTAATACGTCTCTCTACCTGTGCGATAATAAATTCCATACGGAAGCTCTGACGGCGCTGCTAGCCGATGATAATAAATTCGGTTTCATCGTTATGGACGGTAATGGGGCGCTCTTTGGCGTACTTCAAGGGAATTCACGTGAAGTGCTGCACAAATTCACAGTCGATTTGCCAAAGAAGCATGGTCGCGGTGGTCAGTCAGCGCTGCGTTTCGCACGTCTACGTATGGAGAAGCGTCATAACTATGTGCGAAAGGTCGCGGAAGTCGGTACGCAGCTGTTTATAACGAACGATAAACCGAACATTGCCGGCATGATATTGGCGGGTAGTGCGGACTTCAAAACCGAGCTCAGTCAATCAGATATGTTCGATCCGCGTTTGCAGTCCAAAATTATACGATTGGTGGATGTTTCCTATGGCGGGGAGAATGGATTCAATGAGGCAATTGAATTGGCAGCCGAATCATTGCAAAATGTGAAATTTATACAGGAAAAGAAATTGATTGGACGGTATTTTGATGAAATTTCACAGGACACGGGCAAATACTGCTTCGGTGTGGACGATACGTTGCGTGCACTTGAATTGGGTTCGGTGGAAATTTTGATCTGCTGGGAGAATCTTGATATACAACGTTATGTGCTCAAGAGCCATTCGAACGCCGGCTCACCGACTGTTATGCATCTAACGCCCGATCAAGAGAAGGATAAATCCCATTTTGTGGATAAAGACACGGGCGTCGAATTGGAGTTGGTCGAATCGCAGCCGCTGCTCGAATGGCTAGCGAATAATTATAAGATGTTCGGCGCAACGCTCGAGATCATCACCGATCGTTCGCAAGAGGGTAGTCAATTTGTGCGTGGATTCGGTGGCATTGGTGGAATACTTCGTTATAAGGTCGATTTTCAGAGTATGCAACTGGACGATATGGACAACGTCGATTTCGATCTGGATGATTATTAAGAGCACAGAGTTTTTTCGCACTGATGAGAATCCATTGCAAGTGAAACGACGCATAGGGACAGGAATAATATGACTCCAAGACAATACTACTGGAATTAAAAGACTACCCCAAGAGACAAAAACACCAACAAATCAAAAGAAAACGAAAAACAAAAACAAAACAAAAAAAAAATTTAAAAAAAATTAAAAAAAAAAAAGTTCACCAACAAACTACGTTAGACTACTACTACGACTCTTATGCCACGTGCCTCCAAATAATAATGTGTTAAGTGTAAACACGAAAGCAACGTTTTTTTATAGTGTTCCAGTTTTTCGCCTTTTACAAAAGGTTTTATACATACATTCGCGTCAATTTTACACGCCACGCAACTAAAAAAAAATATATATATATATTTAAAAAAAAAAAAAAGAAAAACATTTTAATGAAAAATTAAAGAGAAGCCTAAAAAAATATGTTAACAATAATAATGAGAGAACCAATTGATTTTGAAAATTGTTATATCAAAAGTAATTCTATAAAGAAATATATATATTTCAAAGGAGGAAAGAACCTGTTTAAATTGGATTGCAAACGGAGAGAGCGAAGCGAGAGTTGCAGTTTTCGGTATTCTCAATGCTTTTTAAGATTTCAAACTGGATAGAACCGAATGACTTTAGTTTTTTCTAGTGACAGAATGTCAACCAGCTCACCATTATTTATAGGCAGTTTGACTTTTTGTAGCAGTGCAAACATGTATGATTATCGAAAGACTTAGAGCGGTCAGGAGTGGAAATTCAAAAACGATGTTAATTTTGCTTTAAAATGCTTTGCGGGTTTTTTCTTAATTATTTGATTGCATGGCAACTCAATTTTGATAAAAAAAAAAAAAAAACTAAAGGTGTAGCCGTACCAAGTGTTGTCGCAACGAAAATAATATCACAAGGAGAATTGGCTGAATTGTTTAGCGTTTTTTTTTTTTTTATGAAGAGGAAATGCATTTGTTTTTAAAAATTTTTGGCAATATTCCACAAAATAAGAAGCTTATTAAGAAGCCATAAAATAAGAGAGCGTTGAAAACAAAGAAGCTGACTATGCATTTTGGCTTTTGTTGGTTGCTTTCTGAATTCACGCCCACACATGGATGCAGAAGAGCAGTTTTTTTTTTGTATCCTTTTAAGGAATTGTTTTTTTTTTTTTTTTTTTTTTATCACATCGAATACATTTTAATGATAGACGGTCTAGCTTTCATAACTTGAACTTCTACAACACGAATTTTCTACAACTCGAACTGAATATGGGATGACAATAGCGAATATTTTATATAAAATTTCGTTGCCCTAACTGGAAGTCTATATAACTCGAATTATTTCTTTGGATAATGGTGGTTCAAGTCATGGAAGTTTGACTGTCAGCCCAATTCTGAATATTCCCGGGGAATTTATTTTTCTCAGGAGTAAACTTCTTCTTTCCTAAATATTTGGGGGAAGTATCTAATTTGATGGGGAATGGGTCAAATTTCTATTGAAATCTTATTGATTTCGAATTTTTTTTTATTCGGATTCGATTTCTAGAGCATCCCTGATTATCTATTGAAAAAAAAGGAGAATTTTAGCCCCCTATTATGAATTACAACTAGACTGTTTTCAGCTTTTTTTCAGTTCGGTTTTCAGCCAATATGTGCCAAAAATAAAACTTATCTGATTATAGCCTTGTTTACAAGTAGTCTCGAGAAAAGTAAATTCCCCGGTAATATTCAGCATCGGGCTGTATTTCTTTGGATAATGGTGGTTCGAGCTATGGAAGTTTGACTGTAGTTCTTATGGACATTTTAACACGTTAGTAGTTCATACAATTAATGAAGCTGATAATTTCAAAGAAAATATTCCCCTTTTTAATTTTTCAAAGGACCGATAGCCTCAGAAGTTAGCGCGTCTTATGTTTTTAAAGATTGCGTCTCAATTCATTAAGGCACAATACTCAAATAATAATAATAATTTCTCAAAAAAAAAAAAAAAAAAAATACTTTCAATTAACTCTGTATTGAAAATGAAATTTTCACTTACATATCTCAGAATTTCCAATGGATCCAAAGTAGATGGAGGTTGTGGTCCCCAACCTAAAACACGCGATAAATCATTTCCAGTACCCAATGGCATTATACTGACAGCGGGAATAGGCTAAAAAAAATATATATATATATAACAATTAAATTTCTCTTGAAAATTATGAAAACTCGATTGACTTACCTTAATGCCTAAAACATAAATAGTATTAAGAACCCAACCCACAGTTCCATCACCGCCTGCGACTAAAATCCGACACGGACGTGGACTAGCCTTTACGGCCCATTGCAATGCGTCTTGAGGACCTCTTGCACCGAGTTCCATAACTTGCAACGGATGTAAATAGCCACGCAGTAGAGAAACAACATCAGCAGCAGTACTACTGCCGGATTTCGTATTTGCAATAACAATCAATGGCTCCCAATTTTCAATATCGGGCGGTATAATGCCAGTTAAATGCAATCGCATTGACTCTCTCGTACGCGCGGCCAAAATACAATAAGGCGGAAATATCAAATCTGCATATTCGCCGAAATCACATTCACCTTTCAAATCGATGCGTTTGTAACAATTGTTGTGATAACATCGTTGGCACCAGGCACAACGCCACCCATACAATCCAGTTGTTGCATGCGTATCAATTTCTTCTTTACACACATCGCAATTAACAGCCAGTGGCAGGTTTCCTATATACGCAAAAAGAAATAATCAAATTCAATTGAATAAAAATATTATAAATGTACTGTAATTCAAATGCGAAATGTGCGGAAAGATTTTTGTGTACCAGGAGTCGATTGGCACAAGATCATATGGTTTCACATTTCGGGTAACATTTTTGATATTGAAATAAGTATAATTTTTTTTCAGGTAGATACATATGTTAGCAGCATTACAGATCCGCTTCGATACGAGTGCATTTTATGCAACCTTAACCCTATGCAACTGATGTGATCGAATTTTAACAATTCAACTGACGTGGGGTCTACCAGACGGCTCATCTGATTTTCCTCTTGAAATTCCTAACTGGAACAATTTTCTGTTTTGCGGGGCCTGCCAGACTACGAGGGTTAAAGCTGCTGCGGGTTAAAAGACAAATGCAAATATAAAGTACATTTGCGAACAGTAAATCATACTAAACCTGTTACTGAATTTAATTTAATTTGAAGGAATTTACTGCAGCTAACGACGAATGGCCAAATGAAGCCGTAATATTTTTGGTATGCAAGAAATACATGACAGGAACGATGAAGGTATGGGAATTGAAAAAATTCCAATTGGAATATTTTGTAAAAAAAAAAATTTTTAATTATAGTGATTGCTCTACCTTTCACCCAAAGGTGTCGTAGCGTTCTATCGCGACTAATCCATTTATCCTTACACTTCAATTGACGATCCGCCTTTCGAGTACACGATGTAGAGGGATGCGTACATATACCGCAGCAGTCGCAGAAAAGACCTGTTGACGGCTGAAGGAGTATCTCACAAATGTTACAAAAACAAGCTCTTTCCAAAATCTTTATTGATTTCCAGCTGTGACGTGACCTTCCTGGAATGCATACTACAGCTTCAATTAATAAGCTGCGGAAGAAGAAAAACAACGCTCCGAGTGCAATCAGCGAGCCAATTATTGCTTCCGAACTAACATCAAAAGCGAATAATTCCATTTTGGGTCCTTTATAGAATGCCTTTCTCGGAATATTTATCGCGAGTACATTATTGTACAATTGATGATGAGTATAGAAAGATTTAAGAACATTTCTAAGAAGCGTAATCTTGGCGACTGTTTTATTTAATTTTTTTTTTTTTTTTTTTGGAAAGTCAATTATTTGGATTTGTTTTGGATTCTCTATGAAGGATAGAGTTGTAAGACATCAATGGCACAATCGATATTATCGATATTCTGAAATATTCGAACTAATCTTGATCGTTTTTCGGGTTCTTACCAGTGCTGCCAGTAGTTTTGGACATCTTTTTCCTCGGTGGTTCTCAGAAAATCCCGTTTTTGCTTTAAGCTTAGGCCTCAGTTCCGTAAGAAATGCCCGTGGAGATTCCTTGGCTATTTCGCCGACATGGCATAAACAGCTGATTTAAACTGCAATTTGAGTTTGAATTTCGAAATTGAAACTTTTTACGTTTTTGTTTTGTCAAAACATTTAAGATTCAACCATATAAATTTGTGACGAATATTTACGCAATTTTATAATTTGTGTCAAAAATTACAACAACATCAAAACTAATGAATGCTGTTTTATTCTTAAAGTATCAAGCTATAAGTCTGTACAAATAAAATTGAACATAAGAATTGCTATAGCTTTTGGAGAAATTTGAATTAAATTTTATTACACATTCAAAATAAGCAACTCGTACAAATTTTATGAACTTTTTTAAATTAAAAAATTATGTTTTAAAGAAATATTAGAAAAGAAAAATTTCAAGCACGTTTTTATATTATTATCCCTGAATTCTTAAACATTGAGCATTTGTGAAAAGTACAACATTTAAATTTGCAGAGCGCTATATTTAAAGAAATATTAGATATTGTACGAAAACGTAAATTGAGTTTCGATTTTTTTTAGTTATAGAAATGTATTTGGATAAAACAAAGAAAATGCTGATTGTTTAACTTGTTCAAATTTGAGTTTTGGATTCTGTCAAATCTCGTAAAAAGAGTCTGCAATATTGTCACGGAGTTTTTGTGTATTCGTTAAATCCAAATTTTTCCGTTATGCATTCGTTTGGTTATCTTTATGTAATCACTATTGACTGATATCGTTTAGAAATCTCAAAAGTGCATCATTCCTGTTTGATGTTGTTGCTTTAGCTCAGTTCCGTAAAAATGCGTGAATTGCTGTATTTCGCCGACATGGCATAAACAGCTGATTTAAACTGCAATTTGAGTTTGAATTTCGAAATTGAAACTTATATGCCTGCCACACGTAGATCGAAATTGTTCAATTTCAAAAAATTTCAGAACAAACTTGACATTTTATATTGAGGCAATTTAAATTTTGTTCTGAAATTTCTCAATTTCGATCTACGTGTGGCAAGCATATCATTTGTAAATGTTATTAAGCCACCTTCAAACTATTTTGACATCAACTATCACTTTTCTGCGAGAAACAATTCAACGTCAATTATTTCTGTTAGGAAATCCTCGGTTTCGAAGAGCCTTTTTAAGCAAAAAGCACTAAAATATTATGGTACTTTTTTTTACTGAACTAAGGCCAGCCGTCAGAAATTCCGCGTGAAATTTGTCAGGAATTTTCTGAAGCTTTTTTTATATGGAGTTTTTCATTCCTAGCCGAACTGATGTCATAGCTTTAGGTAAGTCACACAGAAAATCTGATTAAACTGAACAAATGACGTTCATACGTGGGGAATACATGCTTTTCGAAATATAAGTATCTCTGGCAATAAGGAATAACTGCTTAAGTTGAAATATGCTGTTTCGAGAATAAACGCTTCAAAGTCATGCATCTCATCTGATTTTTCATGTTAAAAGAAACTTTATTTCTGGAAAATTTTTTTCAGAAGCAAGGTAGGTTGGCGTATTATTGACATAGAAGGTAAAGATTCTAGTCTGTTTCTTTTTAAAATATTTATATACTTTTTATCTCAAAATGCCAAAAGCATTTATTAAATAAATTCTTTGATAAAATATTGTCCTACTTCTCCTATTGCCGCCTTTTTATGGCCGTCACAAAACAATATTCTTCTTTTTGTTCTGAAGCTGAAACTGATACATTTTTGGGGGAAAAGCTGTCAGAAATATATAAAATGTTTTGTCTTTATAGGTTTGTTTTTCCAAATGGTATTAAAAATGAAAATCTCCTTTTTTGTACTCAGATAGAAAAATTCCCCTTTTCTCTTGTAGAAATCATGCCAAAAAGTCCCACAAAATTTAAAAAATCTCTTAAAAATTGGCAGCACTGCTCTTGACGCTCATATCATTGGGGCCTTTTACACTAGTCAATTATTGCATCAATTCTCACTTTTTGGGCGAGCAAAGTTCGGGAATTTAGATAAAAATTGAGCGTTTTTTGGTTGCAAGTACTCGATACGTCGCTTCGTGTCCTCTTTCGTACGTGGAACACGAATGTAATTCTAAAAGCGAATAAAAATACGAATTGACGATCAATAATTATAATTGACTAGTGTACAAGGCCTCATTATGGAAAATAATATTGATTTGTCGTCGATTGTATCCCATTTATGCTATGTTCTCACAAGGCCGTTTGATTTAACTTATAACTTCATTAATATAGACGCCCCCTTAACAAAGTATCCTAGGCGTAGTTAACAAGGTGGTGGCAGTAGTACAACGACATTGTAAAAAACTCGGAAAAGTCAAAATCAGCTGACGTTTCTTTACATATGGGCATTTCCGCTCCGTTCACATATGTAAGCAAACGAAATTCAATATAAATTTTACAGTTCCGAGTTGAAAAAAAAAAGGAAGAAGAAGAGCCACCATCTTGTTAAACACGCCTTGAATGAATCTAGTTTGATCAAGTGGGAAAAGGGAATTTTTACTTTCGCGTAGTGTAAAATGTGGGAATTGGGATTTTCTACATTTTGTACGATGGTTGACACCGCGGAAAAAATATCGATCGACCAATATATCGTTGATATCAACTGTTTTTTCAACAAGTTTTGTTTTCAAAGAGATGTCGATATTAAAAAGTACGTCGATGTTGATTCAACTGTCGAATAAGATTTAAGCGTATATAACACGAAATAAGCTTTCAGCGAATATTCGCTTTGACTTCTTGACTTAAAAAATTTACATATGATTTTATACAATTTGTTGCACCACTAATTTCACATACAATTTCCCGTCAAAACGCCGCATAATTATTTCTAATTCTAATGTAGCGTACCGCGATGAGCGAATTTTGTTTTCTATAAAAACATTATGTTCATTTTAAAAATTTGTGAATTTTTTCGAATTTTGTACTTTTGCTGGAAAAAATGTCATTTTGGAATTTTTCAGGAATTTTGAGAATTCAGTGAAAAAAATGTTAGTTTTGCGCAATTCCTGTCAAAAGACCCAGACGCCGACATTATCGGCATTCGCATGCAGAAAAATCATTACTGCAGAACAAGTGAAGCACTCATATGTAAAGAGGGCAATTAGTGCTTTTTTCGAGTGATCTTCTACTGAAAATATCACAGAAGCAAGAGCTCGTTGCAACATACCCTTTTCAAATAAATATTTTCATATGAAAGATGGTCGTATACTTCTATTTTCAATGCAGATCCTATGAAATTATCATGACAAGATGTTTTTCAATCTGTGTGCTACAATTCTCAAAAGTTTTATAATTTTTTTTGTACTTAAGATGTTTTAAGAATTGAAACTCTTAAGTCTTTCCAAAGGCGATAATGTGTCACAATCACGAAGTGATGAAATATGGCCATATCTGCCAATTTTTTAAATACATTCTTTTGCTTCTCCTCTCAGATCTCCGCGGCGTATACTATTTTTTCAAATGTAATTCTCATTCCCGTTGGCACCATAATATTTCTTCAGAATGATATTTTCATTCATGTTAGCAGCATATACTCTATTTTCAAATGAAATAATCATGCAGGTTTGATCCATTTCAGCCAGCCAGCATGTACTTTTTGCCCAAATGAAGTTTTACTGCGATTTAGGATCATACACTCCTTTACCTAATGAATAACACATGAATTTTGAAGTACTGAAAATTGCGGCCATCTCCTAACAAAATTCATTAGAAGTAAAGGCTCAGTTACTCTTGATTGAACGTAACTTGACTTTACTTATTTAATCAGCTGACTTGATGTGTTTAGTACATTTTCTATGGGAGCAGTTACTGAAAACATAATTTGACTTAAGATAAGAATCTGTGGAAAACAGATTTCTATAAGTTAAGTCAAGTAACGTTCAATCAAGAGTAACTGAGCCTTAAGGGTAGTAATGCGAGTAGTCGCAGTATGAATTTTCACCACTTCGGAAGTACTGCAGAAGTAGTGAAATTTCCGGCTGGGAACGTACGTTCCGGGCGATATGTCAAATGAAAACAAATCGATTATCGATTGGTTCATCGAATGTGTCGTCGATTATAATTCAGCTTGACTCCACGTGCGTTTGTGCTGGTCTTTTAAAATTCGTCAGATTGATATAAAAATTTTATAAAAAAAAAAAAAGAGTCAGAATGGGACGGAAGGCCGAATATGATGAAAAACCAAAAAAGGGGCCAGGAAGAAAAGCTCGTAAACAAGGTCCACCAACTTTTACGAAAAAGACTTTTGGTAAGAAGAATCGTGCATTTGCAATTTTATGGAATTCCGAATACATAAATAAATTCAATTCATTTGCACAGCACCATTAGACGACGAAGACAAAAAGTTGTCACACAGACAGAAGCAGCGCCTTGTGAAGCGAACGTTAAAGAAGGAGCTTCAGAAGGCAAAGCAAAAGAAGAATAAAGAGCAGAAGCCGCCAAAAGGCAAGAAACAGAAGTACAATAGCGATAGCGAAGAAGAAGTACCACAAATGGCTAATGGAAAAAATGAGGAAGATTCCATGCTAGAAGAAGATTCTGTTAGCGAGGAGGAGCAAAAGGCTGTTAAGCATAAGGGCTTTACCGATGATAATAGTCAATGGTTAAAATTGAAAAAGAAACAAGAAAAACAAGTGGAAAAAGATGACAGCGAAGACGATAGCTTGTTGGATGAGGAAGTAGATGATAAAGATGACGACGACGATGACGATGACGATGAGGATGAGAATGAAGCAGAAGCAGAAGAAGAGGAAGAGGAAGAGGAGCAGCACGAAGATGGGAGTGACGATGATAATTTGAAAGTAAGCAAATTGGCTGACTTATCCGATGAAGAACCTAATTCCGATGATGATTTCGATGTGTCCGATCAAGAAAATGAAGCTGGTGATGATGATGATGATGAAAAGCGAAGCAGCGAGGAAGAAAGTGACGATGATGATTTGTTGCCAATAGAACGTGAAAATAAGAAATTAAAAAAGCGAGAAGCAAAAGAAGCGAAATTAGCAGCTGCTGAAATGGAAGAAGCAATGGAGCATCAAGATGTTTTCCGTTTCCCAGATGACGATGAGCAGCTGGAAAAAGAAATTTCACTGCAGGAGGTGCAGCAGCGTATTAAAGATGTTAGTTTGGTTTTATCGGATTTTAAAAAATATAGGCAACCAGATCGTTCGCGTGTGGAATATGTCGATCTATTACGTCGTGATTTGTGTCTTTATTATAGTTACAATGAGTTTTTGATGCAAAAGCTAATGGACATATTTCCCGTCTCAGAGTTGATGGAATATTTGGAGGCTTCTGAGGTGTGTAAAATAGATTTATTTGTATAATGAATTGAAAGGAAAACTTTCGCATTAATTTTTTTAAGGTGTCACGACCTTTGACAATTCGAACGAATACGCTTAAAACAAGACGAAGGGATTTGGCGGCTGCACTTATAAATCGTGGTGTCAATCTCGATCCACTTGGCAAGTGGACAAAAGTTGGTTTAGTTATTTTCAACTCACAAGTTCCGCTCGGTGCAACGCCAGAATATCTAGCTGGCCATTATATGATTCAAGGTGCGTCATCCATGTTACCGGTTATGGCATTGGATCCGCAAGAAAACGAACGTATTTTGGATTTGTGCTCAGCACCAGGAGGTAAAGCATCGCATATTGCATCGCTTATGAAAAATACAGGTGTACTTTTCGCCAATGATGCGAATCGTGATCGTGTCAAAGCGGTTGTCGCTAACTTCCATCGTCTCGGTGTCATAAACTCAATCGTTAGTTGCATGGATGGTTGCAATTTTCGCA
This sequence comes from Chlorops oryzae, assembly GCA_020466095.1. NCBI lineage: Eukaryota > Metazoa > Arthropoda > Insecta > Diptera > Chloropidae > Chlorops > Chlorops oryzae. The sequence continues at coordinate 46,683,017 of CM035806.1, forward strand.
CAGTTATGGCTGGGTTCGATCGCGTGCTAGTGGATGCTCCTTGCACTGGTACAGGTGTCGTGTCTAAGGATCCTAGTGCAAAGATAACTAAGACAGCTATTGATGTACAGCGTTGTTATAATTTGCAACGGCGTCTCTTACTGCAGGCAATTGACTGCGTAGACGCAAAATCATCAACTGGTGGATATATCGTATATTCAACATGCTCTGTATTACCAGAAGAAAACGAATGGGTCATCGATTTCGTTCTGAGGAAACGAAATGTTAAATTAGTACCAACGGGACTTGATTTCGGTGTTGACGGTTTCACCAAATATCGACAGTATCGTTTTCATCCAAGCCTGAACCTTACAAAACGATATTATCCACATACGCATAATATGGATGGCTTTTATGTTGCCAAGTTGAAAAAGTTCTCAAACGATATCCCGATTTCTAAAGAAGAGCAAGCTGATGACGAGAAAGAAATTGATGATTCGATCTCAGCATTATCAAATAATGGCAATCAAATTGCAACAGATGATGATCCTTCAAGTAATGATGATAACGATATCAATGAAGACAATACAGAGAGGAAAAAGAAATCAAAGAAACGTGCTGGCAAACCACAACTCTCAGAAGTAGAGCTGGACTTGAAGAAGAAAAAATTAGATCAAAGCAAAAATAAGTACATTGCAAATGTATTTGAAAAGCCAGTTAAGGTAGTCAAGAAAAAATCGACAGAAAATGAAAACAAGTCGACCGAAAATCGAAAAGATCAACAAACAAAATTTAACGCGAGCAACAGTAAAGAAACATTGAAGGCGTCAGAAATATCAACTCCGTCGAAACCAGAAAAAAATGCAAAAGAGCCAAATGATGGAAAGAACAAACCACGAATTCAAAAAACGAGCACAATAACAAATAAGAAAACAACGAATGAACCCAAAAAATCAGCTACTCCGATGCAAACACTAAGACCAGAGAGCAACACTGTCGATAGCCAATCGCCAACTTCAAACAGAACCACTTTTTCAAAAGGCCACCCTAAGCAAATTCATAAAAAAGAGGACAAGAAGAAATTCATTCCGAAGAGTAAGCAGAATCTAGATGTAACTCCTACTGAGCTCATGGGTAAACCCATTAAACATAATAAACTTAACAAAAAGAAAACAAAGCAAATTGGTCAGCTTAAGAAAAATAAGCATGAACAAAAGTCCAATAATTCCAAAGGAAGGATTCGAAAGGGGAAAAAGTAATCTTGACTCTCAATAGCTGAACTTGTTTTTTTATCAAGTAAATAAATGATTTTTTTTAATCATTGATGTTCATTTTAAGTTAATAACACTAGTTTACAGCCATTTTGTTCAGGAGATCTCAATGCACTTTTCCCATAGACTTTGGCCTTCTAAACACGAAAAAATTTTTGAAAAAAATTTTCATGGCAGCGTTTTTTTTTTATATTAATTTTTAAAAAAAGAAATGTTTTTTTTCGGAGATATTATAGAATTTTTGAGCAGAACTCAGCCATGCATCGACCAATTCAAATGAAGTACCACTCAAATTAAAGAAAACTAACGCCTCTAAGACTCTTTCCTACATAGTTTTAAGATTGGTAAGGAAACTAAGATTCTGTAGACCTATAAACCTAAAAAAAAATATTTTTGTAGCAAAAATACATGTTTCTTTTTCATTTATCGGCATCTAAAAAAATAGATTCCAAAAAGACAATTTTTTTTTTACTTTTTTGATTTAAAGGTGGTCCTTACCCAACAAAACAGTATATTAGTTTTAAAAATCCATGGATAAATCGCGAAGTTATAACTTTATAAGTGAGGGGATAAAGCCAATATAAGCAATGAAAATAAAAAATTTAAACCGTATCGCAAAAATACATTGCATACTCTAAGGCTAAATTTGTCATTCTCATTGCTTATATTGGCTTTATCCCCTCACTTATAAAGTTATAACTTCGCGATTTATCCATGGATTTTTAAAACTAATATACTGTTTTTTTGGGTAAGGACCAACCTTTAAATCAAAAAAGTAAAAAAAAAATTGTCTTTTTGGAATCTATTTTTTTTAGATGCCGATAAATGAAAAAGAAACATGTATTTTTGCTACAAAAATATTTTTTTTTAGGTTTATAGGTCTACAGAATCTTAGTTTCCTTACCAATCTTAAAACTATGTAGGAAAGAGTCTTAGAGGCGTTAGTTTTCTTTAATTTGAGTGGTACTTCATTTGAATTGGTCGATGCATGGCTGAGTTCTGCTCAAAAAATCTATAATATCTCCGAAAAAAAACATTTCTTTTTTAAAAATTAATATAAAATAAACGCTTCCATGAAAAATTTTTTTAATATTATTTTCGTGTTAAGAAGGCCAAAGTCTTTGGGAAAAGTGCATTGAGATCTCCTGAACACGCCAAAAATTATTATTTGTAAACTAGTGTAATCGAAAGGTATGCCTTTTTTTTTTTTTTAAATATATGAAAACATTTATATGTAAATGTAAACTTTTTAATCGTTATTTATTCTTAAGCTCGCCACATTTCACAAACTTCTCTGCGCTGCTTAAGCGTTTCATGGCCGCATCCAAAGATCTCGCGAAATACTGGCATATTCCTTACGATCTCGTTAACACGCACATCATCGGAATCATGATTGATGGGTTCAGGCAGTCTTCCACAAAAAAATTGGGCGAAGTTTAAAAAGAATAGCTGCCTTCCTGTGAATTCTCCAAAGAAACTATTATTGTCATAATTGTTAACCAAATAATTTTCCGCATCATAAGAGTTGAAATAAGCATCATAGGCTAATTGAAATCCATTAACATCAGCCATACGCTCCACTAACGAAACAGTTTCAGTTTGTAGAAAGCAATCAACATTCGAAATGAAATTTCTCTTCCGTTTGATAGCAAATCCAATTGGGTTGACGTTACCTACACCATCGATTAAAATCCCGTCACTCTCGTAGGCGTGACTGAACTCATGGCCCAATATGAAGCCGAGAAGACTATAATTCAGCAATGGTTGCAGCCTATGATGAAAGAATGGCAACTGCATAAAGATCATAGGGACAACGAGAAGATTTCTTTCGCTTACAAAATAAGGAGCATTACGTATTTGATGGATGTCATCGTAGACGTAGAATGTTTTCGGATTTATATGTGCATCAGCGTTCATTAATCCTCGATGTTGATAGGATGTACGAAATCGTAACATTTGCCAATGATTTTTATAGAAATTTTCACTTAGATTCACAGCTTTATAGTGTCTGTTGTAGAATTGATTCGATACCACATTACTAGGCAGATTACCCAATCTTAGTGTCATTTTATCCAACTTTTCTTGTACATAGTACATTTCTTTTTCATTTAGCTCGAATTTATTTGCGGTCAAGTATCTTTGAAATTGTATTTTAAGTTCTTTGAATATTCCATGAAGCAGTTCCTCATCATTTTGATATGTCTCATACGCATAACGCTTATAGACGTAGTTCAAGCCCAATGGCATAAGTGTACCCATATGATCTAAACAATTTCTGATGCTTGTCTGTGGTCTTATATCTTCTATGTGTTTACACAGTTGCATTAACATATACAGTGCAATGATATCGGGATTTGTGTGTTCAAGTAAAACGGCAAGTTCTCTAAAATAACCGATGCCATTAACTGTGATGGGTAACTCGTCGCTTACAACTGACTGCTCTAATAGAGTGCTGAAATAACTTTCCCAATCCATTTTGGGTACTTGATCTCGAAGCTCTCTCAGACGCACGGCATGTTCACGCAATGATTCCTCCTCGTAGCTATGCCTTTCACGTAACTCAAAGAGCTGCTCTTCCAATCGAAATATATCTTCAATTAAGTTCTTTACCCGATCGGTTATGTTATCAACTAAATTGAATTTCAAAAAGTAACCAAGTAATTCATATTTATCTTCAAAGATTTTATCTTCGATTGGCATTCTCAATTCGATGACATTTTTTGTAGAATCATTGTAAGCAACCGTCGCACGTTCTTCAATTAATATACCATTTAAACCATATTTCCTCAGCTCGGCAATGATTTTAATCCAATTGATATTATTATTCTCGTTCCACGTTGTGTTCATTAACCATTCCGTTAACTGCATATTTGGTAATTCAGTTAAATACCTCTTCAGACTGGGCCTTTGCGATTCGAAAGCAATACAACTTTGATGATATGTTCTTAGTTTTCCCAGCAAGTTCCTTATACCTTTCGCCTTGGATGACAATTGTATTTCTGATGAAAGTAAATGATCCAATTTGTTGACATACCTCTCCATCAAATAGCTAAAATTATCAGTGTACTTTAAACCATTTTGTGTCCTCCATTCTCCACATGCGTACTGCCAAAAATTATTGCATGGACTTGTATCGTTTTTGATATTACTTCGAATAAATGCCACCATTGCAGCATCCAAATTTGGCCAACAGTTCTCCTCTAAGCCACATTTTAATAGTGATACATAGTCACCTCCGATGCGAAGTTGAAGCTCCAGTACTGCCAAGATTCCAAACATCCATGGGTGTATTTTGAAATTCATTATCGCGCTTAATGCTGGCGCGACCAACTTGAATTCTCGGTGATAAATATTTTTTCAATTTGAATTTCGTATTTTTTATATGTACATATATATGTATGTATATGTATGTATATACATATATTCCCATTAAAAATGTGTTATCGATTGAAATGAACCACGAAAGATGATGCTTAATCTCAAGTGCACGAAGATTTGTCGCACATGTGCTTCAATAGTGTCACAACTCAAAATTTGAAAATTTCCAAAAAACCCAGTTTAACCGATGCAGTCCAGGTGCATTTGTATGAAGAAGAGATTGACATAACTAGTTTTTGCGCTGATTTTCAATAACAAAAACGCATCTATGAGTGTGCGATTAGGTAGACTGGTGACCTGTGAACACATTTCTTGCATTAAACCCAATTTGACATATTTTGAATTGTGACACTATTGAAGCATATGTGCGATGTATTGCATGACAATAAGCTGCATAATATCCAAGAATGATTTTGTTATAATGCTATGGAGTTTAGATTAATATTAAATAACACTACCCTGTAGTCAGTCGAGCTAGCCCCAAACTAGCGATTTCACTAGTCACTGGTGGCGGGGACCGGTCCCTTTCTTATCCACAACGCTGTCAACTTTACAATGTTGTTGTCATTGCCGAGTACGGGTCGTCATTTTGTACGCTATTTCAGTACATTTAATATACCACCTTAACAGCAGCGGCTCGGGCTGCAGTAGCTCAGTGGTAGCGCTTACGCACCACAGTACGGAGGTCCCGGGTTCAATTTTCCGGCAAACATCATTTTTTTTTTTTTTTTTGAATTAGTAGTTCAAAATTTGAACTTCATATTTAAATCCTAAGAGGAATAAAAAGCAAATAAATAAATAAAAAGATTTCATATATTCATAGGAACCTTTGAAAAATCGTGTACGCGAGATTCTGAAACAGTATTTTGCGGAGAACGACAAATTCAAGTCTTGCTTGTCCGCATTTTTTCGCCTGCGGTCGGAATAGATCTCGAGCGCTCCAGATTGCTAAGCGGATAACTCTTCCGTTACCCAACGGACCCATTTGACTCACGCGCAGCAAATATATTAGATTAATATTTCAGCAGAATTGAACCGTAGTCGCCACGTTGATCATGCCACAAGTTGAGAAGAGTGGGAGAGAGAGAGAGAGAGAGAGAGAGAGAGAGAGAGAGAGAGAGAGAGAGAGAGAGATAGCAGATGAGATGAGAAGGAGACGAGAGATTAGAGAGAGAGATCGAAGAGATAGACGAGAGACGAGGAGAGAGAGCAGAGAGAGCGAGAGAGAGAGCGAGAGGAGAGAGAGAGAGAGAGAGAGAGATGACGAGAAGATGAGAGAGATGAGAGATGAGAGAGAGAGAGAGAGAGAGAGAGAGAGAGAGAGAGAGAATTTTTCCATTTGACATGCATATATATACTTGTATGATTTGAACGTAAGATTATAAAACAAAAAATCTTATCATTAGATCTGTAACTTGTCGGATGAAAGGTACCCTTTTATAAAAAATTCTAGACTAAAGGGGGTCGTAGGAAGTAGGTACTCTATAGTCCGACAAATTCGATAGTCAATCACTGTCCTGGAAAACTATTGTTGGATTACCGGGAGTCCACTGTATAGCTAACCATTTATCTGTGTCGGGTATAGTATTTTGCCAGGGAAGCTGTAACTAGACTATAACACCGTTACAAGTGCTTAAAAACTTTTTTCCGTTCTTTCTTTTGTTATTTATATGCCCATTTGGTACCTAATCCGTATCATAACTGTGCTTTAAGATCGTGTGGTTAGATTAGAAGTTTTTTATATACATATACGTACATACTTACGAGCAGGTATATATGATTTCTATGTCATGTTTGTCGATCACGGGTGAAAAAAATTATAAGGATAAACTGTAAAAGAAACACAGGAACAATGAAAATATGTCTATGTATGTATGTATGTATACGCAAACAATTCAAAATCGTTGATCAGTTATTGTTTAACCTGCAAGAGTGTGACAAGTCTTAAGTGTTTTTCGAATTAAATTTGTTATATTTTTTCCGTTTTTACGTGTTCAGAACATAAATTTATTGAAAAGGCAGAAACAAAAAAAAAAACAAAAATTGCGGAAAAATGTCTGTTTTCGATACTCCAGAACTGGAAGAATCCGATGAGTACGAAAGCTCAGATGCCGATGACGAGCAAATAGATGAAAATGATAATGTCCGTGATAAATCCGAGATATTTGATGAGAAAAAATTACCGATCGCCGGTCAGTTAAAGACCAAAAATGGAACGGGCAGCGGTATTGGCGACCCTCATCAAACAGAATCAAAAGAAGTCAAAAAGAAGCCAAATAGCACTTCTAAAAAATTTAATGGCTTTCAATAGATTGTGGACTCTAGATTTCTCTGTGTTGCACAACACAATTTTCTTTTTTAAAAATTATGATATTCATACAATTTATTTTTATTTTATTTTTAAAATTTTTTTATTACAATAACAAATTTTTGATGATCTCTGCCATTTATATATTAGTTTTTTTTGCCGTTTCTTTTATTCGCACTTCGTTTACTTGTGCTTGGTTGATCGAATATCGGACTATCGGATGGATTTTCCATGAGCTTAGTTTTACCGATGGACTTCCTTGCGATTTTCGCTGATCCTACGCCGATGGCTTTGCTGTCGTAAAGAGTCCTTTTCGGTCTAGTTGGTGCTTTGGCCATTTCCTTTTCGACGGATTTTTTTTTGGGCTTGGATGGCTTCGATGTCGACGGAAGGATCTCATCGTTTTTTTCTTTCTTATCCACTTTATTCTTCTTCACAATATCCGCCGAATTTGATGGCTCGACGGATTTCACTTTCTTTTCCGGCACTTTCACTTTTACCAAATCCTTAGTTACTTTTCCCTTTGAAGTGCTGGAAGTCTAATGTTGTTGAAAATAGAAATGGGTAAATAAAATTTATAAAATATTTATATACAGTCCCATATTTTTTTGGATCAATATTTCCCCAGGAGTTTTTGCGCTAGAAAATTTTCTTCAAGAAAAAAGGTTGTAATGATGACCATTGTTAAATATTATTAAAAACTATAGCTTCTTTTATATCCACTTCTGGAGTGTGCTTCGAAAAGCAGAGGTTTTTTTTTTTTTTCATTTCCGCTAGGAAAAACTCCCCGGGAATATTTAGAAAAAGGGAAGAGAAAAAATTTTTTTATTACTTTTTTGATCTGCTGCTCAGTTGTAGTTTTAGGAACGTTCTTCTTCTTCAAACCCGACGTTTTCTTCGAGGACTTGATTTCTTTGGCTTTCGTTTTCACAAGAATTTTGAACTTTTGTTTGTTTTGTTGAATTTTGCCTTCTTCAATTGATTTTTTCAAGTATTTCCAAATCTGTAGGCGCAAGCGTTTCTCATCAATATTGGGATAATTCGTCAAACAATACTTTTTTATAGCAGGGACCGATGATCCGTTCTTTTCATTGAGTTGAGTCAACGCCATATCGACCATTACTTGCGTTGGTTCACGTTTTTTTGTTGCTTTTACATTTTTATTTGGCTTCTTTTTGACTTCTTTTGATTCTGTTTGATGAGGGTCGCCAATACCGCTGCCCGTTCCATTTTTGGTCTTTAACTGACCGGCGATCGGTAATTTTTTCTCATCAAATATCTCGGATTTATCACGGACATTATCATTTTCATCTATTTGCTCGTCATCGGCATCTGAGCTTTCGTACTCATCGGATTCTTCCAGTTCTGGAGTATCGAAAACAGACATTTTTCCGCAATTTTTGTTTTTTGTTTTGTTTCTGCCTTTTCAATAAATTTATGTTCTGAACACGTAAAAACGGAAAAAATATAACAAATTTAATTCGAAAAACACTTAAGACTTGTCACACTCTTGCAGGTTAAACAATAACTGATCAACGATTTTGAATTGTTTGCGTATACATACATACATAGACATATTTTCATTGTTCCTGTGTTTCTTTTACAGTTTATCCTTATAATTTTTTTCACCCGTGATCGACAAACATGACATAGAAATCATATATACCTGCTCGTAAGCATGTACGTATATGTATATAAAAAACTTCTAATCTAACCACACGATCTTAAAGCACAGTTATGATACGGATTAGGTACCAAATGGGCATATAAATAACAAAAGAAAGAACGGAAAAAAGTTTTTAAGCACTTGTAACGGTGTTATAGTCTAGTTACAGCTTCCCTGGCAATACAATACCCGACACAGATAAATGGTTAGCTATACAGTGGACCCCCGATAATCCAACAATAGTTTTCCAGGACAGTGATTGACTATCGAATTTGTCGGACTATAGAGTACCTACTTCCTACGACCCCCTTTAGTCTAGAATTTTTTATAAAAGGGTACCTTTCATCCGACAAATTACAGATCTAATGATAAGATTTTTTGTTTTATAATCTTACGTTCAAATCATACAAGTATAACATATGCATGTCAAATGGAAAAATTCAAATTCAAGAGATATTTTTTCAAATATCGGTTTTATCTTGATAGAAAATACGCCAAAAAGAATCGATTTTAAGACAATTTCAAATCGTTATCGATTTCCAATTTCGACAGTTTTCAAAGTCAAGTCGATTTGCATATCACCCCTGAATAGAAGACATGTCGGATTAATCGGGGTTGTCGGATTACACAGCGGTCAGATTACCGGGGTCCACTGTATACATATGTGGGGCATTTCACGTCAAGTGTACCCGCTCAAAAAACTTCATACCTGGGATTTCGATGAAACTTGGTGGAAATGTTGCGCTATGATAGTACATGAATTGTGCAAAAGGAGGAGGGGAAATATTGACCGGGTGCCTAGATACAGGGTGTTAAACTTTCGGTCCTTTTTGTATTCAAAAAATTCTACGCCTAGCAAATTAGCAAATGAACAAAATGTGATAAAAGATTTTTGTAGATTTTTGTAGATTTTTGTCTGCTCTTTCCGAAAAAAAATATTACAATTCCCAGAAATTATTATTGATGCACAAAAAAACGGTTTTTATTTTTATAAGCAATTTTTCGCCGAATGCGACATTTTTAATATTTTTTAAAATAATTTTAAACGAAAGCTGAACTTTTTTTCTTTAAAATGACATGTTAAACAGGATGGGATCTCCAAAACTAACGACTCAATGGTGGTGTAGAACCCAGCGCGACCCGCGCGCCAAGCACGCAGAAGCCGCTATTCAGCTTTATCAACTTGAGAAGTTCAGCAGCCACAGCTGAATAGCGGCTTCTGCGTGCTTGGCGCGCGGGTCGCGCTGGGTTCTACACCACCATTGAGTCGTTAGTTTTGGAGATCCCATCCTGTTTAACATGTCATTTTATAGAAAAAAAGCTCGGCTTTCGTTTAAAATTATTTTAAAAAATATCAAAAATGTCGCATTCGGATTCACTGCCCATTCTTATGACAGTGCCTACGTACTAAACCCTACCCCCATCAGCTCTTCAACCATTCTCCCCACATCGTGCATGCGGCTGAACCTGGAGAAGTCGTATCTTTTGAAGATTCCCTACCTCCATGCGATCCAGCAAAAAAAAAACCTTGTTAGGACCTTTTAAATATTCTACCACATACTGCTTAAGTCAACAAAATTAACACTCAGCTACTTTTGTTATAAGCCTGCATCCTTTTACGCATAATTTATTTTTTATAAAATCGAAATACATAACAGGTGAGGTAGCACTTGCCACCAACTTACAAGTTAAGCAACGCACGCTTATTTTTCAAAACAAACCGACGCATGTTTGTGCGTAGAGTGTGTGCATGATATCACAACGACATGAGTTCATTTCAAACCCTTTCAACCACTTTAAAGAAGTGGTTTTAAGATATATTGTGTATTTTCATGACGATTAAAACCAAATTGAACGTAATTAAATATTTGACGCTAAACGGTTTTTAGACAAAAAATACATTCAATTTTATTAAAATATTCGAAAAATTAAACTATAGATATTTTATTATAAAAACATAAAATTTTATCATTAAAGAACAAAACTCATGACCGATATATCGTTTTATGCTTAAGGCGCATAGAGTTCGGATTGACCTAAACAAATTTGTGGTTTTACCCATGTAAGATAATGTAAACAAGTAAGAAAGCTAAAGTCGGTCAAGCCCGACTTTGAAATACCCAGCGTCCCGACATTATGAGCGCACTATGTTTTGCTTCGCTATTTGTGGGCGTGGCAGTGGGAGGGCAACATAAATTATTTCCCTACACCTTTCATTCGCTTGGAACCTATTGGTGAGCTCACACTTCTTATGAATCATGGCTGCACTAATTTGTCTTGATTCACTATCTGAATTGAAGCTTCTACGCCTTTTACTTCACAAGTTACGATAAGCCCTTATTTTTGGGCTTATTTGTGGGCGTGGCTCGAGGAGGGCGGCGTCCATTTTTTGCCAGGATATGTCCCTTTTCGTAGTTTACCAGTACACCAAATATCAATGGAATGTGTTGAGTGGTTCGCAAGTTACAAGCATTTTACTGAAAACACATTATATTCATTTGTGGGCGTGGCAGTGGGCGGATGTCTCCCATTTTTACTTAGGATCATACTCGGATCCCGATTTACCTGTGTGCTAAATTTCGACTTGATTGGTCCAGCCGTTTCGGAGGAGATCCGACCACGGACGGACGGACAGACGGACAGACGGACGGACGGACGGACGGACAGACGGACATGTCTAAATCGATTCAGTTTTTGATCCTGATCATTTCTATATATATTTTTCTATATCTCCGGAGCTTAATTCTCCCTGTTACAAGATTTGCACAAAACTAATATACCCCGCTTACGCTGGGTATAAAAATGTGCGCTACTTGAAGAGAAGCACGACATCGTATAAAGCACTTCGGCTCGTTTGCTACACTCATCACTCATATTATATGAGTCATATACGAAACCGAACAAGAGAATCAGAAAATAGAATCTTTCTCGACTTTACTGCTTTGAAAACGCTAGACATACACTCAACCTCCTACAAATATATGCATGCATACCGATTAACAAGTCCCGTCCCAATAAACAATACAAACTTACTACAAACTTACTATAAGCTTACATTCGTAAACGTAGCGTTTGGAAAATCTTTATGGTAAGCATTGTAACTTGTTTACTTCCAACTATCGGATAAGCAAAAGGGATCCCTTATTAAACAATTGTATTCATGTTTGGAAAATATTTGGAAATAAGCTTTATTAAGCAACTCATAATAAAGAAGTTGGAAAGCTTGTGATAAATTTATATTTTTATTTACTTCCAAGTTAGAAGTAAATGTTATCCCAAACAAAATAAAAAGATAGTTTCAATTAATATTTTTTGTTTTTTTTTTATTTTAAATTTATTTTTTTACAAACTTAAAATCAAAAAATTAATAAAATTAAAAATTAATTCTAGAAAATATGTACAGTACATGTGTATGATATATATATATATGCATAAATATGTGTATTATATATATATTTACAGTGAACTCTCGAAAACTCGAACACCCACAAACTCGAACCCCCGCAAACTCGAACATTTTTTTTTCACCATTGACTATTCTAAAACTCGAACAAAGTTTGAAGGCTCTAAAACTCGAACAAAATTTTCTTCTTGTTTTATGTATTAAAACACAAATCAAAATACGTTTGTTGACATGTGATCATCCCTGTGTACACACGCTCATGTATTTGCCTGTCTTTCTCTTATTTTGTTTTGGTTGGGCAAGATCCACCGTTAGTTTCGCAAAATTTTTGTGAATCTTTCCACGTTGTTTACGTAGAGCAGTGCGAAACCATTCATGATATGAAATAGCCCAGCAGGACAAGTCACGGTGAAACAATCTATGATTTCAGCATGACATTAGAGCCGCAACTCTTCCTGACTTTACACCAACTTTCTAATGAAAATTACACATAAGCGGCCGTCATAAAAGAACATGTCCTAATCGAAGAAGAGGTCGAAGAAAGTGATTCCGAAAATGAAAGCGACCGTGGTAATCAAAATGAGGAAGATCGAATAAGCAATTCCGAAGCTGTAACAGTTTTTAATAAAGCGATTTTGTGGGCAACTGCCGAAAGAGTGAGCCCAAAGAAAGTAAACATGCTGCAATCGCTGCGCGAAAAGGCTGTTTTAAATGCAGTAGCAATTAAGAAGCGACAATCGAAAATAACTTCTTTTTTTACATAAGCATGTACTTTTCAACAAAAAAATTAAAATAGTTTGAAAAAAGTCTTCGTTTTTGATTAATTTTAAATTGGAAATGGACTGTAGAAATCTTGAGAAGTTAAAAAGTTTAAGTATTATAACATATATTATATATATTAAATATATTAAAATTTTCTATCAATATGCGAGTAAAGACTGAATTTAAGATAAAAAAAACGCATAAATAAATAAAAAATATATGGCGTTCCAAAACTCGAACAATTCGTTAACTTGAACAGTGCCGGTTTTATTCAGTTCGAGTTTTCGAGAGTTCACTGTATATATATGCTGAAATATCCATTACATTGATGGTCCGTTTTTTTTTTTTTAATTATTTTTTTACAAACTTAAAAGCAGAAAATTAATAAAATTAAAAATTAATTCTTGAAAATATGTACAGTACATGTGTATTATATACATATACTTAAATATGTGTATTATATATATATATATGACGTCATTGACAAAGCCAAAACGAACCAAAGGTTGCGTCAAACACAATTTCATGTTTGATCAACCACATGCCAACCTAAAAAAGCGGTTGTGAGTTATGTTCAAGTTGGATGGGAGCTATTGGCATAGTTCTGCAGGGCTACATTTCGTTGTATGAAATGAAACATCTATATATTATTTGGTTAGTGCTACAGAGTAAGCATTTAATCGCCCATACAAAAAATTATTATTTTCTATTTCATTGAAATATTTCGAAAAAGTCAGATTTTGAGGCAGTTTTGGGATTTTTGTGACAGACCCTAGTAATGGAGGCACCTTTAATAATGGACCTATCAAAGAAATTTTTGGAGAGGATGTTTTTGGCTACAAATGAAGCATAAGTGCCAACTTGATTTCAAGTCCCATTTCAATTTCGGGTGTAGGATGCAATTTTCGAAAAACGTCCTTCGGCCTCGCCCACTTTTCCAATTTTTGGAAATTGAATAACTTGGCTTTAAATATGTTCAAATATCAAATTTCATCAAAATATCTTGAAAAACTCCAGTTTTGAGCAGCTTTTGTGATTTTCATAACAGACCCTAGTACGAGAGGTACCCTTAAAAATGGTCCTCTCGGGTCCATTCTCGAACTTGTTTTTACTCATGTACTTGTAAGCACGCATACCCAGATAGCTCAACTCCTTCGATAAGAAAACTGTATACAAACAGACGGACAGACAGACAGTTCGCAGCCTAATAAAATAAGTCGAATTGAGTTGAATTGAATTCAATTGAATAAACTAGTAAATATAATATGTATATTAAAAATAAAAGAATTAAAAATACAAAAAATAAAATATAATAAAAGCGATGGAAGCGAGGGTTAATATAAATTCTGTACATATGGCGTTGTTATAAATCGTTAAAGGGTTGAGTAAAAATTCTATTGCATTTCATATAATCGCAGCTTTGAACCATTGAAAAGAAAAGTAAAAAAAAAATCCCACTCAAAATTAGTGTGAAGTCCTCCGTACGAATATTGAGAATATCCTCCGGTACATTTTCATTGACGTTGACTGGCATTTATCAAAACGATTTATTTTCTCCAAAGTGCAACGACTTGTATTGAAAATTATTCATTGAACGACTGGCACATGACAAAATAATACTTAAAAAAAAACGTTTCAATCTGTTTTGGTCAACCTTTTACAACCCCTTGTGGAGGTCTCGCTGCGACTGATAACATAGATTTTATTGGCATCAATCACCGATATGATTGAACGTGCGATTTTTGTTGATCGAATTTTTATGGCCTTCTTCGCCTATCCAAATATGTACCTCAAAAAAAGAAAAAAAAAAAAAAAAACAAACAAACAAACAAAAATCGGGACCTGAATATAAAGCATTGAGACCCCTCAGAGAGCGTTCAGTTGTTCTGAAGCAATTATAAAAAATGCATTATAACCTTAGACTGTTGATGGCTTTCCTGGCCGTCTTTGCATCGACGTATGGCAACGTTATTAATGCGAAAGAAACTCAGTTAGCTGGACGCATTGTTGGTGGGCAAGCTACAAATATACAGAATTACCCTTGGCAGGCATCACTGTTCTTGGATGGAAGACCAATTTGCGGCGCAGTCTTTATAACGAATACAACTCTTGTTACAGCCGCTCATTGTGCTACAGAAAAAATAAACCGTTATACCATTCGGTTCGGTTCGACAAATGTTAACAGCGGGCAAAGTTCTCCGGTCAGCGGTACGCTAACGCATCCAAAGTATAATTCCATTAAGCACGATTACGACATTGCGCTGATGTATCTGCCAAAGGGTATTGTAAACACTTCAACCACATCACCGATTGCTATAGCGGATTCGATTCCTCCTGATGGTAGCAGGGCTATTGTTACTGGTTGGGGTCTTACAACTGAAAATGGCGCTTCATCTCCATCTGCACTACAAGAAGTCGAAGTGCCCATTGTCAGTTGCAGCAGTTGTAATTTAACTTATTCTGGTAAAATAACTGAACGTATGTTATGCGCCGGAGCTGCCGGTAAGGACTCATGTCAAGGTGATTCTGGTGGCCCACTAATGTACAACAAAAAATTGATCGGCACTGTTTCATGGGGAAATGGCTGTGCACGTCCGAGTTATCCTGGCGTTTATGGCAATATCATTTCGATGAGGAGTTGGATTGCAGAAAATCAGATTCCTAAAATTTAAGATACACTAACCGATTGAAAGGAAAATTCACATTCTAGTATAGCTCCCGCATATATGTATGTACATATGTATGAGTTACCAAACGATGGCATTTAATAAATGCTTTTCTTATAAAAAAAAATGAAACACAGCCTAATTCTGAATATTCCCGTGGAACGAATTCCAGGGGAATTTACTTTTCTCGAGACAAAAATTCTCCTTTATTAAATAGATAGGGTAAGGAAAATTATGGGTATGGGTCAAACACCCATTCCCCATCAAACTTCTTCCTCCAAATATTTAAAAAAGAAGAAGTTTACTCTCAAGAAAAGTAAATTCCCCGGGAATATTCAGAATCGGGCTGATAAAAGAGAAACGTTTTCACGTATTGAGAACAACGGATGCATAGATCAAATTCTTGCTATCCAATAAAATATCGAACCCTACGTTAGGTAAGGTTAGGTTAGGTAAGGTTAGGTAAGGTTAGGTAAGGTTAGGTAAGGTTAGGTAAGGTTAGGTAAGGTTAGGTAAGGTTAGGTAAGGTTAGGTAAGGTTAGGTAAGGTTAGGTAAGGTTAGGTAAGGTTAGGTAAGGTTAGGTAAGGTTAGGTAAGGTTAGGTAAGGTTAGGTAAGGTTAGGTAAGGTTAGGTAAGGTTAGGTAAGGTTAGGTAAGGTTAGGTAAGGTTAGGTAAGGTTAGGTAAGGTTAGGTAAGGTTAGGTAAGGTTAGGTAAGGTTAGGTAAGGTTAGGTAAGGTTAGTAAGGTTAGGTAGGTTAGGTAAGGTTAGGTAAGGTTAGGTAAGGTTAGGTAAGGTTAGGTAAGGTTAGGTAAGGTTAGGTAAGGTTAGGTAAGGTTAGGTAAGGTTAGGTAAGGTTAGGTAAGGTTAGGTAAGGTTAGGTAAGGTTAGGTAAGGTTAGGTAAGGTTAGGTAAGGTTAGGTAAGGTTAGGTAAGGTTAGGTAAGGTTAGGTAAGGTTAGGTAAGGTTAGGTAAGGTTAGGTAAGGTTAGGTAAGGTTAGGTAAGGTTAGGTAAGGTTAGGTAAGGTTAGGTAAGGTTAGGTAAGGTTAGGTAAGGTTAGGTAAGGTTAGGTAAGGTTAGGTAAGGTTAGGTAAGGTTAGGTAAGGTTAGGTAAGGTTAGGTAAGGTTAGGTAAGGTTAGGTAAGGTTAGGTAAGGTTAGGTAAGGTTAGGTAAGGTTAGGTAAGGTTAGGTAAGGTTAGGTAAGGTTAGGTAAGGTTAGGTTAAGGTTAGGTAAGGTTAGGTAAGGTTAGGTAAGGTTAGGTAAGGTTAGTTAAGGTTAGGTAAGGTTAGGTAAGGTTAGGTAAGGTTAGGTAAGGTTAGGTAAGGTTAGGTAAGGTTAGGTAAGGTTAGGTAAGGTTAGGTAAGGTTAGGTAAGGTTAGGTAAGGTTAGGTAAGGTTAGGTAAGGTTAGGTAAGGTTAGGTAAGGTTAGGTAAGGTTAGGTAAGGTTAGGTAAGGTTAGGTAAGGTTAGGTAAGGTTAGGTAAGGTTAGGTAAGGTTAGGTAAGGTTAGGTAAGGTTAGGTAAGGTTAGGTAAGGTTAGGTAGGTTAGGTTAGGTTAGGGTGGCTACTCCCTTTAAGGGGACACACTTAAATCGCATATGGGCCCGTTGTGATACCATGTGGGAAGGCATGCCTCCCTAGTTACCTATTTTGTGGAGCCAATTGGACTACCCAACTAACAAAATAGGTCGAAAATAAGTCGATTCGACTGCGTTTAAGGGCACACTATTTGTTTGACCTGACCTAAATAAAGCAAAATTACGTCCATTCGACGTTGATTCGTCGAAAGTGGGGAATAGAATGGAAGTCGATTGGCAGTAATAATAGGGCATAATAAGGCATTTAGTTGTTAAAGTTAGGGAGTTAAGAATGCAGTTCGACCAAAAATAAGTATAAAAGAAGTAAAAAGGACGTCGAAATTACGAAATTTTCACCTAAACTGGGCTTATGAATTAAATGAATTCAAGGAGAGAAAAAGAGAAAGATATAGGTATAATAATTTCTTACTTATTAATATGTATTTACACATAGTGCAATGAATGAAAGAATGAAAATTCTAGCAACTACTTATGTTATTTGAAAAAAAGAATAAATAAAATATGGGTTTTATGGAAAAATATTTTCGATTCATAAAACCAAATTATATATGCCAGCTAAGATTTATGGTGAAAGTATTTCTTGCAATTCTGAATTTTTCTCGGGCCATTTCAATTATGAAAAATAAAAGAAAATTTTATTTAAAGAAATTTTTTTTTCATACTGAAACAGATTGAGAAGAAGAATTTGCAAACTGAAATACGAAACAAGATGGCAGAACGTAAACATGGACCACAAAGTCGAATATCCGTGTTTTCTTAACCAAATAGGTCAAATTCACTTTGAAATTTCGACCTATAATTTGGAATGCCCTAATTAAGTATTTTAAACTTACAAGTCAAATTTTTTTATAATAATTTCTGACCTAAAATGACTTATTAAGGCATTTTTCGTTCAAGTAGCCTTATCAGGTCCTTTGTTATTTATTTTAGTACCAATAAGGTATTCCAACTTATTGAGGCATTCTAGAGACATTTCGACCTAATTCGGCGTTTTGCCTTTAAATCGCCTTGAAAGTAAATATTCCGCCAAAATACTCGACATTTCACAAACACGTGCGTGCAATGTACATTTAGCGCAAATAGAAAGAGATATGGCGTGACGTCATGAAGGAGTTTTTCATGACGTGGTTGTTGTCTTGCATGTGAATCAAGGGAACTTTTGTGTTTTATTTTTATATTTGAAGAGCTTAGGAACAAAAGGTGACATTTACACTTTTTATTTTTTTGAGTAAATTGAGAAAATAAATATTAAAAAGTAACTTTTTGCCCCAGAAGCAGCTTTTCAAGCTCATTTTTCTACGAAGCAAGTAACTTTTTAAACTAATCTTAGCGGATAATGATAAAAGTCAACCTTTTGAGTCGTATAAAAATGAAAAACCCAAAAATTCCAAACACGTAAATGTCACCTTTTGTTCCTAAGCTCCTCATTTAACTAACGATTTAATTAAAAAATCCTATTTTTTTGTTGTATTTTACGCCGAGATTTAACTAAATCGAGTTTTGGTCCCGGTCAACAAACTGGGCATATATTTATGTTTGAATTAATGCATAAAAAACTCAAAACTTTTTACTTTGGAAAATAATAAATGTATTCTCTTACAGACAGACAGACAGACAGACAGACGGACAAATGAACAGACGGAAAAATGAACAGACGGAGGGGCATACTTAAATATAAGCTTAATATAAAAAGGGCGTAACATGCATTTTCAGTATTTTACAGGAAAAAAAATAACTGAATAAAAGAGGAAGATTTGTAGTTTTGACTTTTTTAATGTAGTTATTATAAGAAAGTCTAAGTAATTGAATACTGTAAAATTGTTTAACCATTTTATATTTCCCATAAAACTGTTTTCGGTTTAAAATGTAATCCTTCAAAATATTTGTGCATTTCAAATTGAATTTTTAGTCGAAATGAATTCAGATTCTAGAGCATGCCTGTATATGATATGACCATCTACGAAATTCATCTATATTAAGCTAACGATATGTCTTTTTTACTCTATAGAAAAATATTGAAAACATTACCTACTAATTTCAAAAAAGAAAAACATTAAGGGGTCTCATGCAAAACATTTACACCGTGTAAACTGAGTTAAGTAAGTAAAAAAGTCAAAATTTCATACAAAATTTGACAGTTTTATTAACTTTTCTCAGTTTACACGGTGTAGCTGAGTTCCATGAGGACCCTTATTGTAATTTTAAATATTTGAAATAAAACACAAATTTACTGCATTTGTACATAAAAATAAACATAAATAAAACACAAAAATTGGCTTGAGTTACACTCAAAACAACATCAGCGTCATATGAGAAGTTCTGACGTGACGTCATTTGCGCAGTGAGAGCTGAGAGCATCATGCTCTTTGGCGCTACGTTAGATCAAAAACATTCACGCTCTTATGAATTGGGCAAATATAGGGCAGAACAGGGCATATGATTTTTTTTAGTTTGACTTATTTCGTCCTAATCGACAATTTGACTTTAAGGTCGAAAAATCAAGACTACTCGACTTATACGTTGAAGTATCCAATAAAATAAGTCAATTTTTGCCTTAATATAGCCTTTAAAGTAAAACGGACTTGATACTTGAATTTAAGGTAAAAATTTGGTTTATATGCCTTAAAAACTTCAGATAATTTCGAAATCAAAGTCAAGTCACTTCTAAGGCATTAAGGAGGGCATTTTTAACATTTTTCCAACCAAAAATTTTATTAAAAGTTGAAATGACTTTGAAGGCATCGCAAAGGTAGAATTTAAGTAATTTCTACCTTGAAAAAAAGACTTTAAAGACAGGTAATTTATAAGGCAAAAAAAACGGTCAAAAATAGGGAAAATTCAACCAAACTAGGTCGAATGGACTTAATGCTGGTCAGATTTCCCTATCTTGCTTGTTGGGTAGTTTATGAAGCGAGCTATGTCATTTATTCGAACACATGATAGCTCGGTGAGGGGGGAGAAAAATCCCTAAGAAAAGTAAAAAAAACCAAAGACTTCCAGAAAAATTTATTATCAAGACACGAGTTTTTGGTACAGAGTAAACCAATGGTTTTCCGAAGTATTTGGCATACCTATGTATTTGTTATACGGGACATCTAACCTCGCCTGCCAACCATTTATGATGCAAAAATGATAATCTGCTTTGTACTAAAATAATTACGAAAAAAAGAACAGGCAAGCTCTGGGACATGTCTGAAATCCGCTCAGCTTAAGAGAGAAAATTACATTTCATAAACTTGTTGCCTAGTGTATGGTAATTGCTTATGAAGGTGAAAGATCATATCGTTCGATCGATTTGAAATCAGATAGTGTGCTACAATAAGCGCAATCGTCGGCTAAGGTTGAGCCAGAACGCTTATAAATTGCTCCACAGTGCGCCCGTTCGCGACTATTCCGAGAAGAGTACGTTAATAAATTGGCTGCAATGCTTGGAATATTGATATTCTCTTTGCTATATTTTTCGGCAACAGCTCTCAGCTATTATCCATCAAAGCTGTATGGCGATCTCTGGGAATGCGATGGATACGAGCCGTGCTGGAGTTTCGTTGACGGGCATATGATAAATATAATCAATCGCCTAAGGAATACGGAAAATGACGCATGCGACGGATTCAACGACTATGCAATTGATTATTATTTTCCGAATCGAATGAATAATAATCTATTTGAGGATATGGCAGGCGCACTCGAATACGAGCTAACGGAATTCTTTACGAAGCCCATAAAAAACGATGCTAGCAATTTGGATTTGCGTGAGCTTTTGCCAAAGATGAAATCATTCTACGATCAATGTAAGAAATTTTCGAAGGAATCTGAATCTGAATCGCTGATGGCTTTAATACCAGCGAATCTGTCAAGTTCGAACGATTGGAAAAGCGTATTGGAGAAATTGGAATGGCAAGAAAATTTCAATTGGATTCATTATGTTGCTGATCTGCGCAACTTTGGTTTGAATGAAATTTTCATCGGAGAGTTTGTAACAATTGCTGAAAACGATTCGTCGCGGCATGTTATCGAGCTTCGGCCACCAATTTTCGAGCCGACAATTGTGAATTATCCGCCATTGAAATTTGGGTTTTCGGGTATTCGAGACGAACAGTTTTTAAATACAAATGTTCTGGAGCTTCAACGATCTATCAAGAATTTAACCTCAAAGTATCGGCCTCAATCTCGTCCGATTGGGATCGGTCAAGAGCAAGATCAGCAGCAGCATAAGCAATTGATAACATTGAGTGAATTGAAAGTCAAAGTGCCCAACATCGATTGGCAAGTTTATTTTAATAGATTATTACAACAGTCGAATGTCCGTGACACATTGCCAATACAGTTACGTCAATCCGATCTTGACTATTTGAAAGATGTGGCCACTATTGTCGATCAATGCGATAAGAAGGTAATCGCCTTCTATATACTCTTGCGTTTATTGGACTACAGCAATGAGATAAGCGAATCGTGCGGCAAGCAATTAACGCAACAATTTCCAACTGGAGTGAGCTATATTTTCGATCGATTCATTTACAGGACGCAACGACGCGACGCCGAAGAACTTCAACGTATTTTTGCCGCATTAAAATTACGATTTTTGAAAAAACTAAACGAGAATAAACTGCATTTACGATCCGAGGAGCAAAACTATCTCGAAGAGAAACTCCAGCGTATGACATTGAAATTGGGTGATCTGCCCGAAAATCAGACGTCCTCATATTACAATTATTATTACAATGACGCCGATTTAACTCGTTCGGATTTCATCAGCAATCGATGGGAAATGTTACGTTTCAATGCTGCTCGCGAGCATGCTAAGCTCCTCGAAAACGATGGATACATAAAGTCGAATAACAATTTCGAATCGGCGGATCGTCTCAAAGATCGTGCGAAACCATATTTTATTAGATCGCAGAATACGATTATCATTCCATTCGAATTCATGAGGGCACCGTTTTTCGCCCATGGCGAGAATAGAGTATTCAGACACAGTCTAACGGCGTTCGCATTGGCACGCGAAATGATGGAAGCCTTCGGTCCGCATTATATAACATTCGATGCCAATGGGAATGAGAATCAAATTGGTAAGGATATTTTGCACAAGTCCGATTTTCAGGACGTGCTCAAATGCCTACGGAAAGGTGATGATACTTCCGCATTTGATGCAGAACGATTTGTTGATGTTATGGGACTTCAACTGGTTATTGATACGTTCTTCCACGAATTTCCAGCAATTGGGAAGGATTCAAATATCACCGTCGAAGAACAAGGGAATGGGAATCGGAACGATGTCGATATTTTATTCAAAGTTCGTGAACTTTTCTTTCTTCATTTTGCGCAGTACTTCGCCGGACATCTTCCATTCATAATGTTTGATCGTTCACTTGGAAAGCAACAGCTTGATGATCGCCTTAATATGATTGTAGCAAATGTACCCGAATTTTCGGAGGCCTTCAATTGCACTTCAAAATCCAAAGATCATTTTGAGATCCCGCAATGTAAGGCTTGGTAGATCTGACGATCAATAAACGGAAATATGAACATGAAATGGAAGAAGAAAAGGAAGACGACGACGACAGAAGAAGAAGAAGAAGAAGAAGAAGAAGAAGAAGAAGAAGAAGAAGAAGAAGAAGAAGAAGAAGAAAAAAACAACAATAATAACGAAAATAAAAGTCAATAAATGCCGGAAAAAAAAGATTTTCTAGAGCCTAACGTCTATTCGACGTCGATTCGTGTCGGAAGTGTTGAATAGAAATTCTATTATAGAATCGAATTTGATTGACAGTTAGGCATTTTTATTTAAAATTAGGGATTAAATTGGGCATACGAATAAATCGAATTAAATTAGACGAAAAGAGACGGAGATATACATAGACAATTCCTTAATCCATCCACTTCAATTCTACAATGAACGAAAAATTGTGTTTTGCGGACCCAAGGAAGAAGAAGAAGCAGAATGAACGAAAAATTGTCTTATGAATGGAAAAATAAATAAAATATGGAATTGAATAAAAAAATATTTTGCGATTCATAAATCCTAAATGCATATGCTAGCTTAGACTGATGGTGAAAGTGTCCTTTGAAGTTTTTACTTTTTCGAGGGCCATCTCAATGAAGGTAAAGAATACATTTTTCAGAAAAAGAAAATTTTTCATATAGTCACAACCGATGAAGAAGCAGAATTTTCAATCCGCCATGCGAAAAATATGGTGGAACGAGAAATCATTGGACTATCGGGTTGAAGCAGGCAACAAAACAAGTCAGTTTGTTGCCTTACACCGCCGTAAAAGTCCAACGGAACTCATATGTAGTAGACAATTTAATGGAATAATTTGGCCCCTATGCCTTAAAATTATGACGTATTTCGAAACCACCCTGTAGTCAGTAAGTCGCCCCGGAAATAAGTGACGTGCCATTGTGGCAGTCTTTGGTGACTAGCCATTTTACTGGTCACAAAAAGATAGAATAATAGACATGCTCTCTCTCTCTCTTCTTTCTCTCTCTCTTCT
Organism: Chlorops oryzae; assembly: GCA_020466095.1. Taxonomy (NCBI): domain Eukaryota; kingdom Metazoa; phylum Arthropoda; class Insecta; order Diptera; family Chloropidae; genus Chlorops; species Chlorops oryzae. Next base: position 46,706,543 of record CM035806.1, read on the forward strand.
CTCTCTCTCTCTCTTCTCTCTCTCTCTCTCGATTTCTCTCTCGATTTCTCTCTCGATTTCTCTCTCGATCTCTCCTCTCGTCTCTCTCTCCGTCTCTCTCGTCTCTCTCTCTCCCATCTTCTCTCTCACGATTTCTCACTTCCGTCTCTCTCTCGCTCTCTCTCTCGCTCTCTCTCTCGCTCTCTCTCTCTCTCTCCCACTCTTCTCAACTTGTGGCATGATCAACGTGGCGACTACGGTTCAATTCTGCTGAAATATTAATCTAATATATTTGCTGCGCGTGAGTCAAATGGGTCCGTTGGGTAACGGAAGAGTTATTCGCTTAGCAATCTGAAGCGCTCGAGATCTATTCCGACCGCAGGCGAAAAAATGCGGACAAGCAAGACTTGAATTTGTCGTTCTCCGCAAAATACTGTTTCAGAATCTCGCGTACACGATTTTTCTAAGGTTCCTATGAATATATGAAATCTTTTTATTTATTTATTTGCTTTTTATTCCTCTTAGGATTTAAATATGAAGTTCAAATTTTGAACTACTAATTCAAAAAAAAAAAAAAAATTATGTTTGCCAGAAAATTGAACCCGGGACCTCCGTACTGTGGTGCGTAAGCGCTACCACTGAGCTACTGCAGCCCGAGCCGCTGCTGTTAAGGTGGTATATTAAATGTACTGAAATAGCGTACAAAATGACGACCCGTACTCGGCAATGACAACAACATTGTAAAGTTGACAGCGTTGTGGATAAGAAAGGGACCGGTCCCCGCCACCAGTGACTAGTGAAATCGCTAGTTTGGGGCTAGCTCGACTGACTACAGGGTAAAGATAAATCACTGTTTACTAGGGTATTTTAGAGCGAAGGCCTTACAAAGGCACATTTTAGGTAATTTTGTCTTTGAAAAACATACAGTATTCCCCGGATATAAGCATTCACTTTTATGCATGCCAATTTGTGTCATTTGCCTTAATTTTTCATACAAGAAGCCCCGCTTAAAAGCACTATTTTTCGTGCATTTTGCAAGGTGCTTATATCCGGGGAGTGCTGTAATTTGAAGTTAGGTAGTTTTTATGAAAAAAAAAAGCATTTAAAAGTTAGTGAAACTTAACCAATATAAGTCGATCGGACTTAATGCTGGTAAAATATCCCTATTTGCCTTGTTGAGTTTCTCCTTTTTTAAAAGAGAAATCTCAATTTGTTTGTTTGTTTGTTTTATCAAGGATAACTGACAAGCAAGCCCATAGAAAGGAAATTCTCTTTGGCATCCCTTTCCAGTATTTACGAAAAAATCCACGTATCTGCGGACGTTGTCATTCATTGGATAAGGCACATTTCTATTTTTAAAGAAAATAATTTCTATCTTTCTATCGTTTGTTTTTAGAATATCCTACGAAGTCGATGAACCTCGGTAATTTTTGGCTTAATTTTCCCACAAGATAAGTAAGTATTGGAAGTTTATATTTATGCTTCACTGTCAATAATAAATTTCAATTTTGTCAGATAACAATAAAATGGAATCCGTTCATTCATGAAACAATAGAATTTCCCGCCCAAATCAACAAAAGACAATCTAAAAGCTCATCACAGTTCGCAAACAGAACAACTGAAAGCTATAGACCAGTGGTTCCCAACCTCTTGTCTTAAATTGCTCCTTTCTGGAGGTTGAGAAGCGATTCGTCAGCTTTTTTTTTTTTGCAATAGAACAGTTAAAAGTTCAAGGGTATCCTTCGAAAATCGACACTCGCGTTTGAACTGGTGCAGATGAAAAGACAACGGCAAAAATTCATTACATTTGATATACTACGTTGAAAGAAAGGAGAGCCGCCCGGGCCGCCGTAGCACAGTGGGTAGCCCATGCGCCTCACAATTAGAAGGGCCCGGGTTCAATTCTACACCAGCGAACGTCGACTTTGTTTTTAATTAGAAGCTGAAATTGAAATCCTAAGAGGATAAAAATAACTAAATAAAAAAACCAAAAACAAAGGAAAGTTTGAAAAAGTTCTAGCACGAAGCTCTGAGACAGCATTGGCGAAGAATTGTTTTTCATTCAAATTTTTTGAATTTTTAGAATTTTACATTTCTTCAAAAATTTTTCGCCTGCCCGGGGATTTGAACTTAATACGAACGCCTTACTAGCGATGAAAAATATCGCGAGTAGCGAATTTCACCATATAAACGATGAGAAAAATTCTTACTAACGATTAGCTAATAGAGCTGGAGAAACAATCGATAGCCCTATCGATACAATTGATGGTTTTTTGAATATTTGCAATAATGTTGATTCATGGACATTTACTTTAGCATTGGAAAGGTGGTCCTGGCGGTGACAGAGGGCTTTCTTCTTTTTGAAATGGACAGATTCCTAAAAAATGCCTTTATTTAGATAAGGGCGAGAACCGATCTTTCGATTATCAAAATTATCGACTGTCAAAATTATTGATAATCAAAAATATCGATTCTAGAAACTATTATCGGAAATATCGATTGTTGAAAATATTGATCATTGAAATATCCATCAATTTTACTATCGAATATCTAACTATCGATTATTGAACCTACCTATTATTGAAAAAATCGATTATTGGCCCTATAGATTATTGACATAATCGATTAATGAACTTATCGATTATTAAAACGATCGATTATGGAACCGATCGACTATCAAACTATCGATAGCTCTCCAGATCTATCGAGCCAATAAATAAGACAGGCTTACACACGTTCTTGCTTCATCACGTCGTGAAAAATCTTCAGAAATTCCGCGAGTCTTAAGTGTCCCTATTTTACAAACCAAATGAGAATTATAGGCGTCATGCTAAAATTTTATTTCATGCATTGATACCAGAACGAGGAATTTTTTCGATTTTGAGGGATTTTTTCGATTTTACCATTAACCAAAAATCACTTCAAATGTTTGCAATGGATTTTTACTGATCACTTTCCTCAAGAAAACAGAAATAAAGGGATTTCTTTTCAACATCTAAGGGAAAAGAGTCACCAGAATACTGTCTAGCATCAGTGCTTTTTACAAAGTATGGAGAATTGAGTAAGAATGGTTTTAAAATTCGGCGTCTTGTTTATTACCACGTGATATTAAATGAGGAGGGATACTTATGAACAGTATTTTATTAAATTATTATAGGACCACCATTAATTTTTTAGATTTAAAACTTTCGAATGGTTGATAATATCAATATCAATATCAACTTGATATATATGGAAATGTTAAACAGCTCAAACATCCTTGATTGAAATCACTAGCAATTTGCCAATGAAATTCGGACTACCGATAAACGTAACTATCGATAGTTCTCCAGCACTATTAGCTAAATCATGAAAATAATTCCTGAGTGGTGAGACTAATTGTAATAAGCATATCAGATGATGCCACTTTTTTTTCGCAGATTTTTGTATTTTTGACGATCCGGCAGTGCTGCTTATTTAAACCATGGAGAAGTAGAGGGATTTCATAAGAATTTCCTTCCGCTTTTCCATTATGTAGTTGCATTTGCAGCAGAATAACTATATCCGAGTCAAAAATTTTATCACTTTGTAATGGAAAAAACTCGATTCATATATTTTCGCATGTGTGCTACCACTAAATATTATTTTGACAGTCAGGCAGCACGAAAAACTTGTGTTAATCTTGTTTCTGGATTGTCGTATTGCATGTCGGATGTGTTTCATAAGGGCGCTTTACTTACTGGCTTATCAGTATGCGCTCTAAGAAAAAACTCAACCGATATCGACCACCAACAGCGAGATAGTCCAGTCGAGCAAAAAAAAAAAAAAAAAATTGGGAAACTCTGCGCTAAAGCATTAGTTAGCTTTCACAGAACATATGGACCGGTTTGGCTTCAAGCAATTCGAATTGAAGAGCTTTTTCCAGAATATCGCACGTATCCACAAGTTGTTGCCCAAACGTCCCACTCTTCATTCTGCATTGTTATGAATCAGCTGATAAGACCAAATACCGTTAAACAATAGCTTTATTCTTAGAGGCTCAAAAAGCTTTTGCCCGCCATAGTTTCATTTCGTTGCGTTAACGTTGAAGTTCGTTGTCGGATGATGGCAGCAGCCGGGTGCAATTCGATCTTAGAATTTTACTCTTTTATTCATAAATAAAAATAAATTCAATTGAATTTCTTAATTTCGAGGGATTTTTTAAATTAAAAAATCAATCTGAATACACAGAAAAACCAACAACATCAGCAACAGAAACAGAAACAGAAACAAAAGCAAAAACAAAAACAAAAATAAAACATTGAATGAATTTCAAATAAAATCATTAAACATTTAACCAAATTAAATAAATAATAAGAAAATAAATATTCATACGCAAGTTTGCCATCGTTCTGCTCTTTCCATGAAAACGTGAAAAAAGCAATTATATCTTAATTAAAAATAAAAAATAAAAAACCAAATGTGTCTCTTTTCATTTTTCAAATATTAAATTATACATTTTAAAATGTGGCGTAAGTAAATAAAAAAGCCATTTTATTGCAACAATTTGTGCTACTTTACTTAATTCGCTGAATAATTCATATAAAGTTTTATTATTTTGAAATTTGAATATCAAATGAAGAAAGAATTCTGAACTGTTATTTTTTGTAATCGAAAATTGAAACAGTAGAAAATAATAATTATAAAAATAATAATAATAAATGAAAAATAAATAAAAAAAACCCATTCGAATAGTGAAAGTGCTAATTATAAGCTTAATTGTTAATGAATTGACTAAAATAGATTGCAGTGAAGTGTTCTTTTTGTAAACTAAAAATGGAACTAATTTATCAAATTGAAAGCCACTGACAGAATTTCAGAGTCAAAAACAAAAACGAAAAACGATTTTAAGGTATGATAATCTGGTCGAAAAGCCGAAAACAAAAATATTCTCTATTAACCCATTCATAGCCCATGTTATCAAACAGGTATGAACGGATGATTGCATTTAAGTAATTAAATAGCCATTTATACAACGGTTCGGGGGTGTTCAGGTGGTGAAATTTCGTCGCAACAAATCGACATCGCGTACTCGATTCGACCATTCGACCATCCGGCATTGATGGATTAATTCAAAAATTCAATTAGCACAAACTTGAAATTAAAAATTTGAATGACTCCGTGAAAACCGAGTGCTGCAGTGTTCATATCGGATATTGTTCGATGTCCAATGTTTGCGATGAATCTGCGTACATTCGTTGTGAATACCACTATTTGGAAAAAAAAAAGAAGAAATTTTCGGAATTCATTCGGTGGCTGCCCAGCGTAATACTCCCTTATAGAGCCGAGAGTATTGCCACTTGTTGTTTTTTGGTTTTTGTTTTACATAAGCGGCCTTTACATGATCACGTTTACCTGCCGTCATGCGTGGCGTGATTGAAAAGAATGACCATGTAAAAGCAAAAAATGTATGAAAAACAGGCATGACATTCGGTTGCATGATGCGGCGCTTGCAGGAACACGTGACCATGTAAAGGCCGCTATACACAGCGTCTATGTAAGTAATTGAGCAAATTCACTCAGTAGGCTCCCTGTAGTAAGAAAACAATGGTCTCGGTAAAAAACAGACCGGACACCTAGGTGAGTCCCTTTAGGAATGACCCCAAATTTATATGAAATTTATACGAAACGCGATCGGTCTGGGGTTAGCCTCTAGCGGATTCATCCTCTTCTAGTCCCAAACGTTGAGCGTTGTTTAGTTAGTTCAGACAAAGGGACTCACCCGCGAGCAACTCCACACGCAGTTCAATGAAAGCCCTATGTAAAAAGGGGTGAGCTGAATGTATGGATAGGCGACCGCTCCTGACTTCTTTACGAGAGACGACACGCGGTCAACCTGGCTATGAAAAAGCCAAACCAAATCATATTTCAAATTTTATGAAGGTATTTTTATTGAGGCCGGTTGGAGGGTGCGGTATTTCCTGCATTGTGCCCCCATCGTGCCGACGGCGCGCGGAAATGTCTCGTTACGCCACTGACAATAGCTCTGTTTGAACAACAGCTATGTTTTTAAATATTTTTTCCCAAACTCAATGATTGAAAGGCTAACTTACAAAAGACAACAACAAAGGCAACATGAAAAGGCATTATGAAAAATTTCATAGTTTATTTCTACTTTACGCTACGATATTATTTTTCAGTGCATTCTACTCGCCCAAGCACACATACACGCATGTGAAAAATTAGAGAAATTTGCATGAGTGGTCGTGTTTGGCAGCACTGCATTAGCCCAAAACCGGTCAAAATCGTACCTATAAATGGTTCGAATTTCATAAAAATTGCTCTCAACAGTTCCGCCTTAAGTAGGGTGCAAAAATGTTGTTTTTATATATTTGGATGCGCTTTTGACAGGTGTGTAAAGTATTTCATGGCTTTAAATGGGTTAAAAAACAATTTTAGATAAGCATAGCTTTTATTCTACATACGTCAACATTAAACTGCTTCGTTTCTTATATTTTTTATTGATAAAGATAAAGAAAAATTCATTAATTACTTTTCATGGGAACATATTTAATTGATAGCCCCAATAGACAGAAAGGCCAAACCCAATGGTTTTTATAATAATGAGATGAGAGTTTTAATTTCAATAATTTTTAGGAAGATAAGTTTTTATTTTCTTTAACAAATTTACGCAATTATAAGTGCAAACACCCATTAAAAGATGTCTACTAGGCAGTGTGAGTGTAGTGAGGGTGGAGTTCAAAAAGGGCAGCCGCCCCGGGTGCCGAATCACATTTAAATTTTGATAAAGGTATTTTTTTTTTTAGACCGGGTTAAGGGATCCCATTCCAGTCGTTTTTTTTTTTTTTTTTGTCATGAAAATGCATGTTAAGTGAACAACACTGAACGCTGTGAGTCGTCCAAGCCCGTTCGATGTAATAAACTTAAGCTTGTTTAATGAAGGTAATTAAAAGAGAAAAAATTACACTCCCCTATGGACGGGATCTGCTGACCTTTCAAGGGACTTTGAGACACGTTAGTCACAATTGACCGTAAAATCATTAATATGCGATTTAACTCTTTTTTTTTCTTTTAACTATTCATTAGTGTGAATCGTGGCATAATTGACGCTCTTGATAACATGATGTAACACGTCAAAAATGTTCCTATATGAAATTTTGACTGCAGTTTTAGAAAGCACTTGGTAAATGTAATAAATTGGCTACGGATCAATTTGAGATCGATCTAGAAAAGTGTGGCCGAGAATTAAGTTGCGCATTTACTTATGGCCATATCTTGTAAACCTTGTTTGCCGTATGAATTTTTTGAAAGTTTTTAACTAAATTGAAGAAAAAGCATAGCTGAGCAACTCCTTCGAGTGGACTTTGTTGCATTCGAGCGCTCCTTGATATCGTTTTGTCACTGCATGTTGAAAATTAAGCCACCAACCACAAAATCAGAATAAACAAGTAAGGGTGTTATAGTCAGGCGAGCCTGACAATAGAATACCCGACACAGACACACATGTTCAAATAATTTTTAATATCAAGAGGTGTTTAAGACCATAAGGGGCCCCATATACCGACTTTTGATAGATTTCTTTATGAAAACTGCCCCTTTGCCACGCCCACTTTTCCAATTTCTGTTGAACTATAATCGGAGGCTTAAATATACGCTCAAATTTTAAGTTTCATTTAAATATTTCGAAAAAGTCCGATTTTAAGGCAGTTTTGGGATTTTTGTGACAGACCCTAGTACTGGACGTACCCCTAAAAATGGTCCGATCGGGTCCACTCTCGAACTTGTTCTTACTTATGTCCCCGTGAGCACGCATACCAAATTTTGTCCAGATAGCTCAACTCCTTCGATAAGATAACTGTATACAGACAGACGGACAGACGGACAGACAGACGGACATGGCTAAATTGAATCTCCTAGTGACGCTGATCATTTCTATATATATTTTGTATGGTCTATCTCGGCTGGTTCTGGGTGTTACACACAATCACACAAACGCAATATACCCTCGACACAGAGTGTTTCGGGTATAAAAACGATAATTAAATAAATTGTGGGGCTGGTGTTATCGACAAAGAGTTTTCGCTGAAATGCATTTATTTTGCCATGCAGAAAGGAAGCTTTGTGTGAATGTTTGAAGGAATGTTTATCAAATATGTAGTTATTTAGAAAATAATTGAAGAAACTATAAAAATACGCCTCTCAATAAAAACGAAATGCGCTGTTCTATCATGTTTTGTCGTAAAAAAGAATTTCTATTTTATTTTGTAATTAATTTCTTTTCAATCAAAAACTTTTATTCATTTTACCCTCCCCTCCGTTCCGTTTATCAATAATATTGCACTTATCGCATATTCTATGGCTCTGACACATGCCATAACATGTCGAAACTTCGCTTTAAGCAAAGTTTACTTGACTTACTTCAGCAATTAAAGCCAAATGCATTTGATGTTACGATGAAAACTTTTCACTGAACGAGTATTCAATATTCTCTACATTTCGTAGAGATTTTTTAAAACACTTTTCAACCGAAATTCTTATAGATATTTCAATAGCCCTTGCAAATTTATCTTCGAATAGGTCCTAACCCTTAACCACCTACCTGCGGTCTCAACGCAACGAATCGCAACGAACCTCTGAATCGTCATTATACCCGACACACTCTGTGTCGAGGGTATATTGCGTTTGTGTGGTTGTGTGTAACACCCATAACCAGTCGAGATAGACCATACAAAATGTATATAGAAATGATCAGCGTCACTAGGAGATTCGATTTAGCCATGTCCGTCCGTCTGTCTGTCTGTCCGTCTGTCTGTCCGTCTGTCTGTTCGTCTGTTTGTATACAGTTTTCTTATCGAAGGAGTTGAGCTATGAAGTTGAGTTGATGAAATTTGATATGCGTACTCACAGGCACATGAGTAAGAACAAGTTCGAGAATGGACCCGATCGGACTATTTTTAGGGGTACCTCCAGTCAGGCGCGCAGCCAGGATTTAAATTTGGGGGGGGTTCGCAGAAAATTTTTCTAAATATTTTTTGTTTTTATTTTCGTAAAAAGCTTACAAAATATATAATTAAAATATATTTACATAAATATTTTACATTTTTATAAGGTGTACAAAGTAAAAAAAGTATTTTCGAAGGAACTTATTCAATTTAAAGTGCAATGTTAAGTCTGCGCTTGCTTTCAGCAAGTTTATTTAGTATGTCCTCTACACTGGGAGTAAGATCTCGATGGACGTAGAGGAGTGCTAAGGCATTTAACCCCTGTTCTGTCATTGTAGATCTAAGATAAGTTTTGAGTCGGCGGAGAGTTGAAAACGAACTCTCATTTTCACATGTGGTTATTGGAAGAGTAGCCAAAATAGCTAATAAAATAAAAATAGTTGGTAAAATATTTTTTTTACAAAATTTTATAGCGTCAAACACTGTTTTTGGTCTTTCATTTTTTTCTAAATTATTAATTAATTTATACCAAATAGTGAGCTCCATTTTTGAATCATCAAAATTTCCCTCTAAATCATCTTGATAAAACTGAAAGAGTTTTTTAAATTTGTCTAAAAAATCATCAACTTTTGCAGTATCGCTTTGAGGAAATAAAACTTGAAAACCAAGAAGAATATCCTTGTGTTTTGAAAAGCGATTGGTTAAGTTGACAATAAATGCATCCACAAAAGGTAAATAAAGGGAAATACGATAATAATATTCAACACTTTTAGTATGAAAATGTGCTTCGTGGTCCTGAGAATGTGCGAGCCTAGGTTTTTGCAAAATAAGTCCGCTTGATAAAGCTTGCTTCTCAGCGTTTTTAAACAATTTCTGAAATTCTTCCTCAGCGTTACTTCTTAAGGTTTGAATATTCTCTAAGCATATATCTGCTAGGACAACAGCATATTTGAGATCAATGTTTCTACCTTGTAAATATTTACATAGAACAAATGTGTAACTAAAAACTTGATTTATACAATGAAGAGATATAAGAAATTCGCCTTTTTGTAAGGCACATTTTAATAAATTAGACTGACTTGACACATTTTGATCATTCCAAGAGGAAATTCGGTCAAGAACTAAAATTATTGCATCATAAAACTTAATAAAAGAGTTTGTAGGACGGCGATGTAGAAATGTAAGCTGTGTCGTGTATTTTTTCCTTAATTTGGGGGGGGGGGGGGTTTGAACCCCCAAAACCCCCCCTGGCTGCGCGCCTGCCTCCAGTACTAGGGTCTGTTACGAAAATCACAAAAACTGCTCTAAGATCGAAGTTTTTCAAGATATTTTTATGAAAGTTGATATTTGAACATGTTTAAAGGCAAGTAATACGATTTCAAAAAATTGGAAAAGTGGGCGTGGCTACAACCCGAAATTCAAATGGGACGTGAACGAAAGTTGGCTTTTATGCTTCTTTTGTAGCCATAAACATCCTCCCAAAAAATTTCCTAGATCGGTCTATTATTAAGGGTACCTCCAGTACTAGGGTCTTTCAAAAAAATCTCAAAACTGCCTCAAAATCGGATTTTTTCTAAATATTTCAATGAAACTTAGGATTTGAGCGTATATCTAAGCCTCCGATTAGAATTTCAAAAAATTGGAAAAGTGGGCGTGGCAGAGGGGCAGCTTTCATAAAGAAATTTAACAAAAGTCGGTATATTGGGCCCCTTATGGCCTTAAACACTTCTTGATATTAAAAATTATTTGAACATATGTGTGTCGGGTATTCTATTGTCAGGCTCACCTGACTATAACACCCTTACTTGTTTTTCAAAACGGTTAGTTCTTCATAACCAGCAGGCCTCGGATTTTGTTGACTTTTATTAATTTAAAGCATACTTTATGGAGTCCAAATTTTGTTCAACTCAAAAAGAGGTAAGATTCAAAGCGATTTTTAACTTCAATATGAATTTTTTTGAAGTTAGAAAAGTGGTTTGAAGTTGAACTTCGCTCAACTTATTCGCAAACTGTTGGTGAGAAAATGTATTTGCCCCATAAAGTATGCTTTAAATTTAATTAATATCCGAGCGCTGTTCATGAACTAAGTCTGTTATACGATTTCCGTGTGATTTTTTTTTTCATCCGTGGCTCTAAAATAGAGATCAAGAATATAAAAAAATCATTGTATTTCTTCGGTTATATAAATTTTGACATAGATCTCAAAAGACAAGCAGTTATATACCAGGGTCTGTGAGACCGCACAAGTAGGTGGGTTAAAAAAACAGAAATAGGGAGTGGGTGGTTAAAAGTTAAAATGGACATTTTGAAAGATTTTCTAAACGTTTTTCGAACAGATCTTCTAATAGGCATTCCAATACGTTTGCTTAACCCATTTTTGTCCGGCTGTTCGATTTTTTGAACAAAATTAATGGCAGTTTCACAGTTAGTAGCCATTTGTCGTTGTCGGATCAAAATGGGTTTCCATTTGGAATCTAGAATCTATCATCTAAGAATCTTTGAAACAGATATTAATTCTTCGATTAGATATTATTGTAATTCCAATATCAATTACGGTAGATCTTCCAATAGATCTTCTGATAGGCCTCCCATATGGATCTTCGAATAGGCTTTCGGATAGATCTTCTGGAAGGTCTTCCAACACGATTTCGTGTTAATGGATCTACTAATAGATCTTCCAATAGCTTTCGCAATAGATACTTATTCCGGAAGGTCTTTCAATAAGCATATCGAAAGAACTTCCAATAAATAAGGTGTGCAATATTTCTTCCAATAGGTTTTCCATCCATTACAATATTCCGAAATGCTTCTCAACTGATCTTCCTTCCCATAGATAATCGATTCGGCTTTCTGAACGATTTAATTCGCAGAGTACTAACCAACAGATGAGTTAAAAATGGTCAAAAATTTCCCTGCAGGAAATGACAATAATGAATCTATACTCTTTCACTACTGACCGCGTCGACAGGAGGTACTACTGACTAGCTATACCCGCCGCAATGCTTTGCGCTATAGACATTTAACATTGAGTTGTCATTGCATGTCTACATGTAGACCAAAGAACTAACGACGAGCCATTGACATCGTTAGCTATTATGTAGACAAAACGATAATTCTTTCGCTATAACCGATGCATAGACAAAGTCACAACGAATTACTAGTTGGAGACACGTTGTCGACATGGTCAGTAGGGATAACTAACTATACCTTTCGACAGTATAAGTTTTCTAATGCTACCGCCTGGAAAAGCTGTTAACTTTTGAACTAGTTCACTTGTCTATACTAACGACAGTATAGACATGAGGCCATATGGCGACAGGCTTCCTTCAGGGTAATTAATGGACAGCCCCTATTCACAGTTACCTTGATGTTGATCAAGGATTGGCTCAACAGAAGCCTCTGTATACCTATCATTCGTTTTATGAAATCGAATCAACCAAGTGACAAAATGAAGGTCTTTTTCTTTTGCATCCGAAATTTGGTGTGATGAGACGAAAAAACATGCTGAGCCCCGGTCATTTATGCGATGCTAGAGGAGAACATTTTCAAATTCAAGAAATTACTCATTCTAAGGTCACTTTCAATTAACTTAAAAATCAATTGGAATAAATTCAAAAATAAATTTCACTTAAACAAAGAATAAAACACCTGCTCTCTTCACTTGTTGCTGCTGGTGCCAAATTTTCGGGAACCCGCAGCATGGAGACGAAGTATTTTTGCGTCAGTAGCGAAATGAATAATTATGCCATGCCACATGCCTTTTTTCCGAAACGATACCATTTATCTTAATGCCGAAATTTGTGACTGAATGATTAATTGCCAGCATGAGCTTCTTACATTTTATATTGATAGAAATTGAACTAAATTGTTTCTGTAATTGAACTCTGCCTTGGTATGAAGTGTTGCGGTGGATTTCTTTATACTTATATTTTGTTTCAATTTTTTTTTTTTTTTTCAACTCATTTTCGTGGACCTCAAAGCATCGTCTTTGCTTTTTTCGAACTGAATTCTTGCTTTTTTTACATTAAGATCAACGGATTTTAATTTACAGATGCATATCAATGCATGCTGAGGCCCCGATTTGGCTTAACCCTGCAGTAAATGCGGGGCAAATTAACCCCAGCGTCACCACTGTCATTCTATAGATATGGTCAACGAGGAGGTCCACAGTTCAATTTTCTTGAGCATTCATAAAATGAATTTGCTGCACGAGAATCAGAAGGCTCCGTAGCGTAATGGCTAGCATGTCCGATCATCAATCCGAAGGCTCGTGTTCGAATCCCAGGGCAGGCGAGAAAAAGTGGAAATTTGTAAAATTCGGAGGATTATTCTTATGTATTCTTATGGGTGAGAAGAGAGAAAAAAAAGTTTCCATTCTGAATTCTCGTGAATGCTTTCACAGTTCGTGCGAAAATTCCCATGAATTATATTTTCAATAACTTAATTTTTCCAATTTTTTCGCAAAAAAAAATTTTTTTTAAAGCCTGTTAGACACCTATAATATTATATTATCCACTAAAAAAAAAAAAAAAAAATGGCACCCGCCCGAGTGAGATTCGAACACGGGTCTCCAGGTCGCTAGGCCAGACTCTTCACACTGAGCAATCTGAGCCCTGTGCGCGGCACTTTCTAATTAGGTAATAAAGCTAATGAGCTGCCTCTACAGCATCACCAGTTCAATCGTCAACTGGTGTCCGCTCGAACATATGCTCATACAAAGTTTCCATAGGAGAATACATTGGCACGGGTACAGTTGGTCACTAGTGACGGTGACGGAGGAACTAGTGACAGATTGAATCAGTCACTAGTGATAATTACTGCAGGGAAGCTAAATACGGTTGAGGTGGCTATCACCTCCGGTGAAGGTGACGGGTGTCAGACGAAGACCGCATATCGGCACGTTGTGAAACCACGAGGGCAGCTGGGCAACGCAAACATCCACGACAGATGTGGGAGCTTAACCCAGGACCGCTCGCACCGCAAGTTGGCATCTCAACTGACTACCCACGAGGGCATCATTTATTTTATTCGAAAAACGAGGATATTCCGTCCATATTGTTTCGATTCTAGCCTCAAACGGATGTATTAACCTTGGATCAAAATTACTTAGGTAAAGTTCAATTGAAGATTATGACTCGAGAACAACTACACCGTGCACAGTGGCATAGCGAGACATTTCCTCGTCCAGTGCACAATGGGGGCACTGTGGAAGAAATCCCGCCCCCGGCCATGCCATTTTTTTTTTTTAGGAGGGCGTATTTGCAGATTAATGTTACATTAATCCCCGTATACATATGTATACGCACCCCAGATATAAGCACTCCTCGCTTATAAGCATGGAAAAACGTGCATTCATGTTTTTTCAATGAAATTCTACTGAAATCATTTTGATATATGCACCCCGCTTATAAGCATTCCCCGCTTATATGCACGCACAATTGTGTAGTTTGCCTTAAATTTTCACACAAAAAACCCCGCTTTAAAGCACCGGCTAAAAATCATATCATATCGAATAACAAATCTATTAAAATGATCAATTGAACGACGGTTATAGCTTTCGCGACGAAATTCGAATTCTTTCCGAATTGGAAACTACGTCGAAGGAAGAGCTTTGTACGGAATATAAATGTTCGCGAGCGACATTGCATTGAACATTCGCTGGAAAAGGCCGCTGCCGCTTGTTGCAGAAAAAAGGATTTTCGATGCCTCAATAGAAAATGGGTCAGACTTGATGCTGTGTCGGATGTCGACCGTGCCGTTCATATTTTGATATAACCAAATTGCACTCAGCTGGCCCTTTCGTTCTAGGCAAAAGGCTTCTTCAAAAAGCACAACAATTTGCGATAAAGATGAAGGTGGAATTTTCCCCCTTTTGGAATAAAATGGTTACAGTTTTTTTTCAATGCTATTCGTTTACGTACATACATATGTGCATGGGTTGTGCTTATAAACGGGATTTCGATATGAGCATTCCCCGCTTATATGCACTATTTTTCGTACATTTTTGACGGTGCTTATATCCGGGGAATACCTACTGTATTGTATGTTAAGATGTAAGCCAACAGATTTGGAATGAAAAACGTTTAGAATAGAACGAACTTTTTGGGAGCATCGAAGGATGGGTTATGGACAAAATTTTTCGCATATAGTGCTAATAGCCAAAGCCTCTATTTCAAAGTAAATGCATATTGAGATAAAATTTTTGATGTCTCTCGTAGGCGAGTTCATAAAGGACCTGCATGCGTGTGTGTGATTGAGAGTTTGCTTATTCGTTGTCTGTCGTCCGCTAATTTCATTTATTTGGATTAGGGAAATCAATTCAGTGGGCAGAGCAGAGCAGAGCGGAGCAGAGCGGAGCGGAGCAGAGAACAAATGCAAATAATGAAACTACTTTAACTATACGCTCCATTTAACGTATGCATATGATTAACAATTTCCCCTAATGAACTTGTGTTCAGTCGAATTCTTGTGAATATGTTTCATTTATTCTTTTTTATTCCTTTTGAATGAAGCGCCATGTGCATGATTGCAACGATTGCGATTGTTTTCATCATACATAGTATTTTGTTGTTATTTTTTGTTTTTGTTTTTTATGTGTCAATTTGTTGTTGACAAGAAAAATAGAATATGAACAGAAAAGCACAAAAGATCACCGCCGCACGTCGCGCCGTAAAGTGAAATTCCGAATGCAATTACTGGACTCAATTTTCAATTTATGCAGGCCAAAGTTGCGCGGGCTAAGCGCTCGACTTGTAAGTCTTTTGTTAATATTAAAGAATTTAACATTTAACACTCGGGCATTTCCATTGTGAACCTACATATGTGTGCAGGTGCGTTTGTGTGTGTGTCTTCGTGTGCTTTTTCATTCATTGAATTATTGAATCGTTTTCAATTCATATTTTCAAACTTGAGACTGGACTGCATCGATTAAAGCTGACTTGAGCGATTTTGCTTAAACGTAAATTAATTTTAATTGAGCTTAATAGATATTGAAATAAAAATGTAGGTACAACTTAATCGTCTGTATTTGCATATAAACATATATATATATATATGGTTAGTATATATCTATATTTTATTTATATGAACATTGTCTACAATAATTATTATGAATGGGGATTTATTTGAAACAGAAGCGTAGTGGTCGAAGGGGACAGCCGGACAGCGGGCGCCAAATCCTATTTGAATTTTTATAAAAGTCTTTGTATTTAGCCCGAAGTGAGTGAATTGTGCCACCATTTTTCGCCGGGCATCCACTTGGAAGAAAGAGGACTTTAAAATTTTTTTGAGGAAAATAGCTAATATCTTCTATGACAATCGATCCTAAATATGACCGTCTGCGGGTGAATGCGTGGACACTTGCGCAATGTTCTAGAAATACTGCCAATTTTTTTTTTTTTTTTTTTTTGGGAAATTCTCCCTTGTGGGGATATCCTTTTATGAGAAATTTTACGCTATTGAAAATTTTGCTGAAACAAATGATTATTTAATAAAAAAAAAGGTAACTCAAAAGATGGCCTCGGCGTGCTGTGAGTGCCCTCACAATTTTATTTGATCGAGTTTCATGCCTCCGTTTGAGACGCTGCGGTTAATATTTGTCCTTAGGCCTCCTTAGCTCCTCCAAAGAGTTTTTCCCCAAAAGCGGGATCTGTCGCAAAAATTCATGTCACATATTATCACTTTCGATGCAATGCAGAACGTCTTTCGGTTCATTCTAATGATCGGCCCAGTTTTTATTTTAATTTTTTTTTTTTTTTTTTTGTTTGTCATCGGCGCGCCGCGGCGTCTGCATTTCGTACCTGCTTTTTCTGGTCTTCTTAATCTTTCGTTCTGGTACTTCTAAGTGGTTTCGTCAACATTTCGAAATAATATTTTTGTTCTCGTGATAAAAGCGCTATTTCAAAATATTTACATAAAAAATTAATTCGTAGGATTCGAGGAAGTTTACAAAAGCAAAGCAAAAAAAAAAATATTGATGGGAAATAAAAATTAATTTTCGGTAGCGATTTTAAATTATTAAAGCGTGTTTAGCCAAGCATACACAATTTTTCAATGTGTGTTCATTTTTCTTTTTAATTTACATAAAAATGTAAAAAAAAAAATCGCCGATCAGTTCAGGTCTGGCGAAATTAAGTCAATAAAATGCTTATTAGCAAAGCATGTTTTATTGTCAGGTTCTACTCGTTTGAACGAAATTTCCAGCCTCTCGAGTGTAAATATTCGATGGAGGCAGTACGTACGCTTTTTATATACCGGGAAATGCTAATGTAATCAATTATGACGTCATCACACGTGGGTCTCATCAAATAGGAAAACGCATTGTCGCAAGGCTTTCGTGTACAGTCTTCCCCGGATATAAGCACCGTCAAAAATGTACGAAAAATAGTGCATATAAGCGGGGAATGCTCATATCGAAATCCCGTTTATAAGCACAACCCATGCACATATGTATGTATGTAAACGAATAGCATTGAAAAAAAACTGTAACCATTTTATTCCAAAAGGGGGAAAATTCCACCTTCATCTTTATCGCAAATTGTTGTGCTTTTTGAAGAAGCCTTTTGCCTAGAACGAAAGGGCCAGCTGAGTGCAATTTGGTTATATCAAAATATGAACGGCACGGTCGACATCCGACACAGCATCAAGTCTGACCCATTTTCTATTGAGGCATCGAAAATCCTTTTTTCTGCAACAAGCGGCAGCGGCCTTTTCCAGCGAATGTTCAATGCAATGTCGCTCGCGAACATTTATATTCCGTACAAAGCTCTTCCTTCGACGTAGTTTCCAATTCGGAAAGAATTCGAATTTCGTCGCGAAAGCTATAACCGTCGTTCAATTGATCATTTTAATAGATTTGTTATTCGATATGATATGATTCTTAGCCGGTGCTTTAAAGCGGGTCTTTTTGTGTGAAAATTTAAGGCAAACTACACAATTGTGCGTGCATATAAGCGGGGAATGCTTATAAGCGGGGTGCATATATCAAAATGATTTCAGTAGAATTTCATTGAAAAAACATGAATGCACGTTTTTCCATTCTTATAAGCGAAGAGTGCTTATATCCGGGGTGCATATACATATGTATACGGGGAATAATGTAGTCTCAAATACACGCCGCACCATATTATTGAGTGCAAACCTTGATAAATTGATAGTTTTCAACAAAAATTTTTATTACATTTAAGTACAGTATTTCCTGGATATATGCACCCTGGATATAAGCTTTCCCCGTTTATATGCTCGCGAATTTGCGTCACTTGCCTTAAATTTTAATAGTTGAAGCCCCGCTTGTAAACACTGCCAGCTTATAAGCACAATTTTTTGTGTATTTTACACGGTGCTTATATCCGGGGAATACTGTATATAAGATACCAGATAATTAAAAAGGGAAAGTCAAATAAAAATATTTAAAAAGAAATAAACAGAGCAACAATATTTTCTTCATTGAAAAAGTGAAGAGCAAGACATTCGTGTTCGTGTCGTGTCGTGTCGTGTTTTTGTCGTGCTGCAAATATTCGATACGCGCCCATCTCTATTCGAAAGCGTTTTGAAATTTTAGTTGAGTTATTGTTATGCCGCGGACAGATTGCTCGTGAAAACTCCGCTTTATTGTGTTTCCATCGATCCGATTTAATAAGGCAAATTAAAATACTTTCCTTGGTTGTGGCATTGTTCGTTCCATTCGCGATGGGGCCTGGCAACATAATCCTAATGCGATTTCAATGGAAACTTTTCGTATTTGATATTTTAATCGCATAAACAGTTCTTCAATTAAAACTTGTGTGAATTTACTTTTTATGTTGAAATGTGTTTTAGTTAAAATCAAAAAAACAAAACAAACAAAAAAAAAACAAACAAAAAACTCGCAATTCCTTGAAAACTTTTCGAATCGATGAGTGCAACCGATTCGAAAAGTCGACTATCGGAAGAGGGAAGACATTTCAAACCACAAGAGCTGTAATGCTCTCGACTTTCTCTGGCATGAATATTCTTAAAATTGTTTTTTATATATTTGTATTTATTCTATTTCTTCCATTTTCGTTCCAATAAAGCTTATCACACTTCGCTTCTAAGCACATCAATTCGCGTTTATCAGCGCAATAAGTTCTCGTGTCCGCCGGACTTCTGTCGCTCCGGCTTGGTTTTTGCTCGAACACGAACATATGAAGTTTAATCCTCAAAGTCAGATAAGATTGATTTAGATTTTGATTTTGTGGACTTTCTTTTCGTATGTTATATTCCTCTATGAGCGTGCGGGCTTCATAAAAACAGTGAGATCTGATTAGGCTTTCATTCTTCATGTTCATTTCATGAGTAAATGATCCAACGTCTGCTTATGGTTATTTTCGCGTACACTTTTCGTGCAAACAATTTAAATGAATAACGTGTGGAGCTTTTAAAATTTAAATGCCTATAGCCACTGCCATTTGGCACTGGAGGGAAGCGCATAAATATTATATTTCAATTGCAGTCGAGAAACGTTCACCGATTCTTTCCAATAATTCATTTCAATTCAATTGACAGGTACTATTTATTCCTCCCATTGTCTGGCCATTGAATTTTAAGTTTTCATTTTTATTTTCCTTGCAAAGTTGAATTTTTTTTTCGTCTCGTCTTTATAATCGTTTTGTTTGAAATATAATTTTTCAAATCTCGAAACGAAACGAAGGATTTCTTGTACACTGTTTAATCGTACATAAGACAATCTCAGCTTGACCATGGGAGGGATATAAGGATAATAATACTCGGTGTCATTTTGTTTCTCGATAGTGTAAGGGGCTATTCACACTATCGGGTGTGTTCTAGATTTTGATCCGAATCCAATTCGGTTCGAATTCAAGAAAGAGGTGTGCTAGCTATCGATTTCGATTCAAAATCGCCCCATTTGAATTCGACAGGCAGTCAGTCAATCAGTGGAATTGAACATTCATAGAAGAGCTTTATAGACTTTTCAGACTGGCAGCTGAACTCTGCATTTATCCAGCACTCTAAATGCACAAATAAATTTTGAACTGATGATATTTTCGCTGCAACACTGGCGAAAGAAGTACGAAATAAATATTTTTTTCTGAACAACATTCAGGGTGTCCAGGCAACTTTAAAAATTCTAATATACGATACCTCATCACAAGGGCTATGGTTTTTGTTCTTGCACCACTTGTCTAAAAGGTACCGTTAATGAGTTATAGCACTTTTTGTGGTCCATGAAGCTGCGCCCCCCCAATTCAGTACCCACATTAAGTTATGATGCCTGATTGAGCTGGAGAAACAATCGATATCACTATCGATAATATCGATGGTTTCAAATTATCGAAAAAATCGATGGTTTTTTAGGACTATCGATAGTTTTGATTCATGGACATTTACTTTAGCTGTGGAAAAGTGGTCCTGGCGGTTACAGAGGGCTTTCTTCTTTTCGAAATGGACAGGTTCCTAAGAATGCTTTTATTTACAGATTGGGGTGGGTGTCGCTTGAAAATTCATCTTTCGATAATCAAAATTATCGATTGTAAATATTATTGAATATCGAAACTATAAATTCTAGAAATTATCAATGATCGGAAATATCGATTGTTGCACCTATCGATAATTTTGACTATCGATCAAAGAAACTATCGATTATCGAACGATCGATTATTGAACTTATCGATTATTGAAAAAATCGATAATTTGACCTATAGATTATTGAAAGAATCGATTAAGGAACCTATAGATCGTTGAACTTATCGATTTTTGAACCTATCGATTATTGAAACAGTCAATTATTGGACTAATCAATCGTTGAAACTATCGAAAATTAATCTTATCGATTATTAAAAATATCGATTATGGAATAAGTATATCGACTATCGATTATCAAACTATTGATAGCACCCCAGCTCTATCAAGCCAATAAATAAGACGAACTCACATATCTTCTTGCTTCACCATGTCGTAAAAAACCTTCAGAAATTCTGCGAGTCTTATGTGTCCCATTTTACAAACAAAATGAGAAATACTACATGGGCTGAAAAGTCTTTGGCCTGACCTAGAGATGGCGCCACAAATCCAAAATCCCTATGCTCATTACAGAGTACCGACTTCAACTTAGATCCTGTCAAAATTTCATGACATTTGGTTGACTTGTTTTCAAGTTATAGCTCTCGAAGTGACGCTACCTCAGTGAATTTTGTAAGCAATGGAAAAAAATGAATTTCGTGTTTTGATAAAACATTGTTTTTTGATGGGAAAAAACACAGTGAAAACAAAGGCATGGCTTAATAAATGTTATAATACACCCACCGAATTCAACTATCAAATACTGGTTTGCTGAATTTCGTCGTGACCGTACTGTTATATTAACGTTATTAATTTATTAAAAAAGGATAAAATCAGTTTAGTATTTTTATTTATTTATTTATTATTGAACAGCTCGGCGTATACAGCTTAATGCCAGTATCGGCCCGATTGTTCAAAGATGATCTTTTACACTGTGTTCGCTATTAGAACTATTGCTTATATTTATATGAAATGGATAAGGGCGACAACAAGGGCTGTATGACACATGTGCTGAGCATGCATAGAGTTGGACTCTGATTCAGGCGGTCAAATGGCTTGAGGTTAAAAATAGAACAGGGACCGCTCTGACCTGACGGTCATATTGCATGAAGCGGCGAGTGGAACAAAGAAAGCTTTAACCGTACCGCTTAAGTCGCTGTGCGTTCGCTATGCAATTCGAACCCTTTTGAAGTGTATTTGAATTTATGCGTCATGCTCGATGTTGAGCTTGTGTTTCGCACATTTTTGAAGTGGTATAGATTTGGGTCGAAGGTTTCTTATTT
Source organism: Chlorops oryzae (assembly GCA_020466095.1). Classification (NCBI taxonomy): domain Eukaryota; kingdom Metazoa; phylum Arthropoda; class Insecta; order Diptera; family Chloropidae; genus Chlorops; species Chlorops oryzae. The sequence goes on from CM035806.1 coordinate 46,728,264, forward strand.
ATTGCAACCAAATGTTTGTCAATATTTTGACATTGCTTAATAGTGGAATTTATGGGTTGTCTGCTTGTGTGGCCGTTATCCATGACACCTTCCCTTTTTGGGAAAAAAAAAAATTTTTCTTTGAAAAAAAATTTTTTTTTTTTTTTTTTGGATATGTTATTTGGAGCTTATATAAAATGATTATTTTTACTTAATTTTTAATTGTTTTGGTATAAAATTAGGGATGTTTGTAATGTACTATTTAGCTGTTTATATGTTATATTTTAATACTAGATGTTTTAGTGCTAGATGTCTTAATACTAGCTGTTTTAATACTAACTGTCGACAGATTAAATTATAGAAATTACAATTATGTATATTGATGATTAAAAGATATTTTAATTATGTGTACTTGGTTCTTATGATAATTTTAGTCTATTTTTATGTACAATAGTTGCTTTTGGTTTTGTGTCGATCTTGCAATTTTCCATATCGTCGGTTTCTAATACCTTAAATGGACCTTTAAATAAGCTGTCTAGCTTATGGCCTGCTTCATTTTTCAAATAAACATTGTCATTTATTTTAATAATCTGCGAATTTACTTTTCTATCGTATGTTTCTTTTGATTTTGTTTTTGCTTTTTCTAGTAGTGTTGCAGCGCGATTCTGTGCTGTCTGTAGTTTAAATTTTAGTTCAGACTTGTAATCATCTATATTGTATATTGGGTCTATTTTGTTGTTTAAGATGAAATCGTAAGGGATTGCTGGTTTTCCGTACACTAACTCGAAGGGGGTGTAACCATGAGTCGTTGATGGGGTTGTATTATAACAGTACGTGAAATATTTTAGCCAAAGGTCCCAGTCTAATTTGTCTGTTGATAAGTAAGAGCGTATGTATTCATTGAATGTTCTATGTGATCGTTCAATAGTTCCTAAGGTTTGATGATGATATGCTGTGGACGTATTGTGTTTAATTTTTAAAAGCTTGAAAATTTCGTCAAATAATTTATTTTTGTATTCTGTTCCCATATCAGTGATAATGCTTTGAATGGGTCCATGGACTAGGATGAAATTTTCGAATAGTGCTTTAGCTACAGTATCCGCTTGTTTATTTGGAATGGCAACTGTTACAAGAAATTTAGTCAAATCGCAAATTATAGTAAGTGCATACTCGTTTCCGTTGAACGATTTAGGGAGTGGACCGACTGTGTCGATTTGAACGACATCGAAAGCATTTACTGGTGTTTTAGTTGTGACCAGTGGTTCTATATTATTTTTGCCGTATTTATTCTGTTTGCATTTTCTACAGTTTTTTACATAAGACTTCACGTCTGAAGTCATGTTTTTCCATGAATAAATTCGTCTTAGCTTTGATAAGAGACGATTGACACCTGGGTGGCCTCCGAAAACAGGGTCATCGTGATATTTTTGTAAAATTTCTAGTTTTTGGGATGTTGAAGTGATATTTGTAGTAGCTGGGGTAATTGCTATAGTTAATTTTTTCAATGTTGCATTGCCTATTCTTTTGAATTCCTCGATGTCGACATAATTAAATAAATTGTCATTTATCGCGATTTTAATATTTTTAAATTGAGTATTGCTAACTGCTATTTCAAGTTTGAGGAATAATTGCACTAATGCAATTTTCTCATGAGCAATAAACTCATTTAAATTAAATTCAAATATTTTTCTCTTTCCATGGAATAAGGTTAATTTTGAGGATTCTTTTATGTTTTGGGTGCACCCTTTTATAATAAATTTTAGGCATGGCAATTTTTTCACTTCGTATGACGTAATTGAGTTATAAATGTTTTGTTTTATAATTGAGTTTTTATTTTCATTTTCATTTGGTAATTTTTGGTCAATATTCTTTGACTTTGATCTTGTAACTACTTCTATAATCGCTGTGTTTTCTTCTTTTAACTGCTTGATTTGCCCAAAATCAATGCGCGAAAGTGCGTCTGCGCCACAGTTATCTTTTCCTTTTATGTATTCAATTTCGAAGTCGAATTCCTCGAGATCTAACCTCATTCTGGTGAGCTTGGATGAAGGATTTTTCATAGCAAATAGATATGTTAATGGCTTATGGTCACTTTTTATTAGGAATTTTCTTCCATAAATGTAGGGTTTGAAAAAATTAATTGACCAATGTATAGCTGTTAGTTCTTGTTCTATTACTGACTTATTACTTTCTCCTTTAGTGAATGACCTTGATGCAAATGCAATGGGAAGTTGAATGCCATTGTGTTCTTGGCTTAGTACAGCACCGCACGCAATTTTGCTTGCATCCGTTGTGATACAGAATGGTCTGTCGAAATCTGGATATTGTAGTATTCGAGGTGAAAGTAAAGAATTTTTAAGATATATAAAGGCTTTATCACATTCTGGTGTCCAATTAAAAGGAGTGTTTTTTCTAGTTAGTCGTGTTATATGAACAGCATGATGTGAAAAATTTGGGATAAATCGTCTATAATAGTTTGTGAATGCAACAAATCTTTTTGCTTCATCAGCATTTGTTGGTTTAGGAAAATTTGAAATTTTATCATATTTAGATTCGTCTGGTAGGATACCTTTATCTGTGCATTTGTGACCAAGGAAAGTGACTTGTGAATCGAAAAATTTGCATTTATCTGGATGCAGTTTGAGATTTGTTTTTCTGCAAATATCAAAGATTTCCTTTAGATTTTGTAACATATGTTTTTCTGAGCATCCTATTACAATTAAATCGTCCATATAAACGAACGTTTTACTTGGGCCTAAACCTGAAAAAGCAAGGTTCATCATTCTTTGAAAGGAATTGGGTGCGATTTTAAGACCAAAAGGTAAACGCTTGAATCTATAGGAGCCTTGATCGGAGGAAAACGAAGTTATATTTCTTGATTTTTCATCAAGTTCGATTTGATGAAAACCAGAAATTAAATCTAAACAGGAAAAATATTTTGCGCGACCAAGTTGATCGAGAATATCATCGATTCTTGGTAGAGGATATTTATCGGAGGCTAGTCTTTTGTTTACTTGTCTGTAATCGATAACCAATCGCCACTTTTTCTCTGTTGAGTTTGGTAGTGATTTTTTTGGAACAAGAAGGATGGGACTATTGTATTCTGATACCGATGGTTCAACTATATCGTCTTTTATTAATTTTTCTATATGTTTATTTATTTCAGGTTTATGCGTGTGTGGTAGTCTGTAATTTTTAATGTATACCGGTGTTTTGTCATTTAGGTGTAATTTTTGTTTGTAAAAGTTGTTGAAAGTACAAGGGTCTGTTTCAAGTGAAAAAACGTCTGTATAATTAGAGCATAAATTTCTTAGATTTTCTCTGTGATTTAAAGGGCAATTCTGAATTAATTTATTAAGAATTGTATTTTTACGATCTTGTTTATTGTCTATTTGATGTAAATTGACCCAGTAATAGTCATCTAGTTTCTCTGTTTTAATGTTATTTTGTTCTATAAAAACGTCTTTATCGGTAGTGTTTATTATTTTAACGTAAGAGTTTTTAGCATTAACTATTGTATTTGCTATAATTATTCCTTTTTCTATTTCTTGGTTAGGGATTAGAAGGTTTTCTTCTTGTGAAATAACGTGAATTTTCCGTATAACTTCTGCTCTGGCGGGTAAACTGAGTGAATTTTTTGTATATTTTTCTGAAATTTCTACTTCCAATTGACCTCTTATTTCGTGTGGGCGTATTATGAGCCTACTTTGATCATTAGAATTGTAATCTAAGATGCAGTTAAAATGTTTTATGAAATCTAAACCTATAATACCGTCGCAAGGAATTGGGAATCGTTCGTCTACTATTTGAAATAGGTGGTATAGTTTCGTATTATTTATGTTGAGTGTGGCTTTGTTAGAACCTAACGTTTTGATCGTGCCATCTCCTATGCCTTTCAGGTTGTAAGTGTGATTTGAGTTGATCAATATATCGTTTTTAAATGAAAGTTTAAAAATACTTATTTCTGAGCCTGTATCCAAAAGAAAAGTCGATATTGAATTATTTAAAGATGAAAAAATATTGACAAAATTACCAAAAGATAGATTTATATTTAGTATAGAGGCATTGCTTAATTTGGAGGACTCCCCAGTTGGGCTGGCTGGGGGCTCTCTGAGTTTTCCGAAGCCTCTTGATAACGCATGTTTCTATTATTATTATGGTTATTATTGTGGTTACCTCTTCCCCTATAATTGTTGTTGTAATTACCATTATTGTAATTATTTCTATTATAACCGTTGTTACCATTGTTTGTATATTGTTGGTTATAATTATTTCCTTGTCTGTTATTAAAATTTCTATTCCTGTTGGATCCTCGGCTCGAATTATTACCACGATTATAGTGAGTGTAACGACCCCTATTTCTACCAGGAAATTGTGATCTGTTAATGTAATTAACTTGAGTTGTAGCAGATAGCTCTGAACCTATCTCAAGAAATTCAGATGTAGCTTCACTAACTGACGTGTATTTACCTGCTCGCATAAGAGCTTTTAGGTCGTTGTCCCTTGCATTTTTCCGCATTGTTCTTATAGCATTTTTTAGCGTGAATTCTTTTGCCAAGGCTGGCGGCATGCCGTCTGCAATGTATGCAGTTTCTAATTGAATGGCAAGGTTTTCAATTTCTTTTGTGAAATCTTTATTACTTTTTTGAAGTTGTTTTGTGCTGAACATTTTTGCTTCGAGCGAATGTGATGGTTCATGTTTCACACTTCGCTTAAGCGTAGTTTTTATGTCGTTTATTGTATTCTCAGTTGTCAATAGTCTTCCGGCAGTTTGTGTTATTTTTGTTTTTATGAGTGAAATCGCAATGTTCTCATGTTCCCCTTTTATTGTGTCAAGTAGATCTAGGGCAGTTATAAATTTGTTTAGGTTGTCAATTTTACCGTCAAATTCTGGCAGCAATTTGGTTGCTGTGTTAATGAACTCTAGTGGTGTCATTTTGTACTGATTTGGTATAGTAATAATTTGAGTTGGAGTTGGTATGTCAGATTCTAAATCTGAATCAATATCGCTAATAGCTTCAAGTGGAAGGAATAAAGGTTGTGTAAGCTTTTTGGGAACCTCTTGAGGTATGCCTAATTTTTTGAAAAGTAATTCTAATCTATTTTTTAGAGAAGTTGTGAATGTTTGAAATTCTAACTTATGTTCTTCAGTTAGATGCTGATAGGCTGTCCTACAAATGGCAGAAACGGAATTATGACAATTTGTGAGTCGTCTCAGATGCTTTATTTGAGTGCTTCTGGAGGGTATTGGTGTTCTATTCAAACAATTATATGATTTGTTGAAGTCTGTTTTGATTTCTTGCAATTCAGCTGATATGTTATTCCAATTAAGTGGACTAGTCATGCTACCCTGTATGGAAAATTGCCAGATGACTTAGGACTTTTATACATTATAGCAGGTATTTTATTGAGAAAAGAAAAAACTATATGAATATATATTACAATTAAATTTTACTTATCAAAATTTGATGCTGGCAGTCATCTCGATTTAGATGTTGTTGATATTCGCCATGTTATACGTCTCCTGCTGATTAGAGTTGAATTAAAGATGACCCTCATTCACAATCGTTGAGGGGTGTTGGGCCTCAGGTTTGGAGGCTCTCTTCGTCAATTCACTGTAGATATAGTTTATATTTGTTGTTGTTGTTGTTCTCTTTTTGATATTATTTTGTTTAAATAGTTTTTGAGAATTAACGCGCACAAAAAAATTAGCAAAATAAGCACTAGGCCTTCGAGGCTGGCTTCCCATATAGTTGTTAAAGTATTGTTTGATTGTTCGATTGATTGTGTTGTTGGTGGAGCCGTTATGATTTTTATTTCGTTGTCATTGTTTTTGCCTACTTCGTAGCCAGTGATGGCTATCATTATGGCACTTAGTGCTTTTTTCCACCACGACATAGTTTTTTTTTTTTTTTGTTTTAAGCGTTCTATAGTTCTTTGCGTAAACCCAGATTATATTCAAGGTATGGTACACTTTCCGGGGATACTTTTTGGAATTTATTTAAGTGTTTTGTTGAGCCGGCTAGGTAACTTGGTTCGTTAAAGTTTATTTTCCAATACCATATGCCGTTCACTTTCATATGGATAGTGTTTTTATTTTTGAAAATAAGCATATTTCTTGTTTTTCACTTTCGTCCTTTTTCGCGATTAAATTTGTTAAGAAGTTTTCGAGCTTCTTTTAATGAAGGCACCTGTTTTGTTGAAATGATGTCGTTTTTGAAATGCGCAACAAGTGCGAATTCAATTTCGTCTGTAAAGATTTCTCTTTCAATTAAGTCAATGTCTTTTTGATAGTTGGAGAGAAATTCACTAAATTTATTTTGGAAATCCATTTTTTTTTTTTTTTTATTTGTGTCCTTTTTCACTTTTTTTTTTTTTATGTGTCCTTTTTCACTTTCACTTGTTAACTTTTTTATTTTGTTTAAAACGCGTACTCGCGAACTTGGATTCGTACTGGCTTAGGATCGCCATGTTATATTAACGTTATTAATTTATTAAAAAAGGATAAAATCAGTTTAGTATTTTTATTTATTTATTTATTATTGAACAGCTCGGCGTATACAGCTTAATGCCAGTATCGGCCCGATTGTTCAAAGATGATCTTTTACACTGTGTTCGCTATTAGAACTATTGCTTATATTTATATGAAATGGATAAGGGCGACAACAAGGGCTGTATGACACATGTGCTGAGCATGCATAGAGTTGGACTCTGATTCAGGCGGTCAAATGGCTTGAGGTTAAAAATAGAACAGGGACCGCTCTGACCTGACGGTCATATTGCATGAAGCGGCGAGTGGAACAAAGAAAGCTTTAACCGTACCGCTTAAGTCGCTGTGCGTTCGCTATGCAATTCGAACCCTTTTGAAGTGTATTTGAATTTATGCGTCATGCTCGATGTTGAGCTTGTGTTTCGCACATTTTTGAAGTGGTATAGATTTGGGTCGAAGGTTTCTTATTTATTGCAACCAAATGTTTGTCAATATTTTGACATTGCTTAATAGTGGAATTTATGGGTTGTCTGCTTGTGTGGCCGTTATCCATGACAGTACAAGCACTACTGATGCTCCGCGCTCAGGAAGGCCAAATGAGGCAGTTACTCCGGAAAATATCCAAAAAGTCACGGATTTGGTATTGAATGATCGCAAAATGAAGTTGAATGAGATAGCTAACACCATAGGCATCTCAAAGGAACGCGTTGGACACATCATTCATGAATATTTACACATGCGAAAGCTGTGCGCGCGATGGGTGCCGCGTTTTCTTACGATCGACCAAAAAGCAAAACGAATTCGACTTTCTGAGCAGAATTTGGCATTGTTACGCCGCAATAAGAAGGAGTTTTTGCGTCGGTTTGTGACTATGGATGAGACATGGATTCATCACTATACTCCGGAGTCCAGTCGACAGTCGGCGGAGTGGTTGTTTCCTGGTGAAAGCCGTACGAAGCGCCAAAAAACACAGCATTCGGCTGGGAAGGTTCTTGCCAGTATTTTTTGGGATGCACATGGAATAATCTTCATAGATTATCTTCAACATGGAAGAACAATCAACAAACAATATTATTGTGGGTTATTGCATCGATTGGACACCGAAATCAAGTCTAAACGGCCTCATTTAGCGAGAAAAAAAATTCTCTTCCACCAAGACAACGCTCCAGCTCATTCTGCACGCGATACGACAGATAAATTGAAGGAATTACGCTACGAAGTGGTTGAACACCCACCGTATTCGCCAGATTTGGCCCCCAGCGACTATTTTCTGCTTCCCCGTTTGAAAAATTGGCTCGCTGGGAAGAGATTTTATTCAAATGAGGAAGTAGAGTTGGAAACAAACGCCTATTTTGAGGGACTTGACGCGGACCACTATAAAAAGGGAATCGAAATGTTGGAAGACCGATACAGCAAATGCATTACTCTAAAGGGAGATTATGTCGAAGAATCAAATCATTTTTGCACTAATAATATCGTTTTTTCATTGTCAGGCCAAAGACTTTTCAGCCCATGTATATAGGCGCCATGCTAAACTGCGTGCACTATGGTTACAAAGTGTGGAAAATTGACTTAGGATGGCTTTAACATTCGGCTCCTTGTATACAACGCGATTATAAATTGATGAGGGATGCTTATGTACAATATTTTATTAAATTATGTATTATGCACTCAAAAAACAGAACTACTATTTGCTTGCTATAAACTATAGCAACGGTGTTATTACTGCATTTGCTATATTTTATATGAATTTCAGCTAGCGAAATGTCTTGATTTGAAACAAACATAGCCAACATAGCTATATTTTGTTAGTAAATTATAATATAGCTGTAGGTTCTAAACTTAAGAACGACTGCATAAGCTCTGCGCCGAGTGGTTTAATGTTGTCAAAAGCTTACCCACGACAAGAAGAATATCAAGCAGAAAAACAACAAAAAGGTCGACACTTAATTTACGAAAGATATTCTGGAAGATATAAGTAAACTCACCTTGTTTTTTGAGAAATAACCCATAACGTAATAAGAAGCTTATAAAAACGGACCGTCGATCGCATTGTAGAAGGACGAGAACTTGAGCTCTTGAACAGAAGGTTTGCGAAGGCCTCAACACGAAGCGTGCGTACTCACCGAGAAGCCACGACAATTAGAGTCTTGAATTGACTTACGTTATATACGAATTTAGATAGTCATTCGAATAAAAATAGGACCTGGAATAGGAGAGAGAGAGAGAAGTTTATAAATATGTATAAGAATGATAAATTAAATAAAGAAGAATCGAAAAGAGGATCTCTGTGTACTGCTTTTATTCGGAAAAGAATATTTTGGCAGTTTTACACGCCTGATTGTATTCAGAGCGTTACAAAAACCCACGATATCCCAACAAAAGTCTAAAAAAATGTAAGCACAAAAGAATACTGAATCATTTGAAAAAAAATAAAAAATAAATAAATTTAAAAAAAACGATTGGAAAAGGTATCGTTTCTTCGCTATGCGATTCTTGAAAGCACTCGATTACTCGATTATTTTTGCAAAAGTCATCGTCGTTTTTATTTAAATGAGCTTATTGTAAATTGAATCGATGAAATTTTCTTCAAGGGAAATTAAATTTCTCTTCGCTTCTCCCACTTAATTCGTTATTTTCAAATCGTTTCTGTCGCATTCCTCAAATCGTGGGATGCGCGAAATCATCCAAACCGTAGCGCTCTCCCAGCGCAATGTGTATGTTCGCACAAGTAAATTTTAATAATTTATTAATTCGTTGGTTGCTATTTGCGAGTTTTATGGTACTTAAGCGCACTTAAAATGTGTGAAGATATTATTTGAATTGCCCAAAACGATTATCACTTTATAAAATCAAAACACAATTTTTGCCCACAACACGATGTAGATATGTATGTATATATGTAGAAAAAAAAGACATACGTACTCGAATTTGGTGAATTATTTATTTCGTAGTATAATCAAAAACGGTCATTTGGTTCGCTTCTAACCCTTCCGCACCGGAGTTTTATTAACTAATTAGGTACAGTCACAGGTGAAATTTAACCTCCCAGCAAACATTCTGAGTCCTTAAAGGATCAGAAAGTAAGATGACTCCTAATTGGAGCCAGTCCCTTCGTAATGAACTCTTTTAAGAGTGTCTTAAAGATCGTGTTTGCTTTCTTGCGAAGGTCGTCCTATAAGAGTCCTCCGAAGTCATACTTATAGGGTAAGGTCACCTTAAGTGGACTGTTACTTAGAGTGGACCACTTGAATGATTACTATTTTGTGACAGTTGAAATGTCAACAGTAAGTTAAAAAGCTTTCAACTAAGCACACGAGTTTCTGTTTAACCCTCTAAATCCTGGCTCCGTCGAACAAATTACCAAAAAAAAAAAAATCCTAATGATTTCAGATTCATGTTTTTCTACCCGAAATAAGTCTTATCTGAACTTTTCGGTGAAAAAAAATTGTGGCATTAGAGGGTTAAAAGCGAGTGCTTCAAAAAAAAAGTTGAAAATAATTTGCGTTTAACATATAACATTGTCCATCTTTGTGCCTGCTACGAATAGTGCCAAAAACGACTTGTTCAACTTAAGAAGTGTATTTCTGTTTAGTTTGGGCATTGAACTTGATAGTTCAAGATCATTTGGTAATTTAAGTAGATGTTGGATTAATTTTTGATGGCTCACTTGACATCGTATGATTCATCTTGAGTGGACCACTGCTTACAGCCCTGAGCAGACCGTCAAAATGTTTCATTCTTAATGTAAATTTAGCATATTTTTGGATATACATAAATAGAATTTGGAACAGTGTTAACAAGCTTTATGAGCTTTATTAAAATTTTTGGTGATTTTGAAAATAGTATTTGGGCATGTCGCCGGGTAGTGCATCAGTATCAAAGGATTTTTCACATGCGAACATTGTGACTCGGATAATGACACTGAATCCGACGCTCAGTTAAAAATCTTTTGTAGTTTTTTTTTTTTAACTTTCGACAGGTTTTTGGAAATTTTCCTCGGATGGTCCACTCGAGGTTGCAACTTATTCCCACCCCCCTCCGCCCTGCCCGCCCCAAAAAAAAATTCTACCCTTTTTTCAAAATCAAATATTTTCTTTTATAAACAACATTTAGAAGTTCTGCTACCATGGACAATTTCCTAATAATATCGACTAACGAATGGTATATAAAGACCACGGTTAACCTTCTTCAATAAATTTTAATTCAAAGTTTTGCTTAAGGGGTCCACAAATGGGTGACATTACCCTACCCAAAGAAAACATATTAGAGTCAAATATGATTCCTTCCGCACTCATATCTGACTCTTATTCCCGCTCAAATAAGAGCAGTATATGACTCCTATCGAACTCGAATTTGACATTTCGAACTCCTAAATATGAGCTTATTATGTTCTAAATATTTCTGACTGATTCCGGACTCATATTTCCGAGCACGTTTTAATGTTTGCTGGGGCTATTCCCAAAAAATTATGCATGAAGAACAAGTCGTACCTTGTAAAAAAATCCCGAAATCCTTCTTATATGTTGGATCATACTTAAATTATAAGTATACAGGTATTTGATTTTTTCCCCTTTCCTTTTCCCGGGGAAAGGTGATTCAAATCCTAAATTGATGTGATTGATTTCCCTTTACCAAGATCAAGAAGGAATTTGAATTTTCTCCACATTTAAGGTAATCGTTACATTACTCGATGTTTAATATGATTATGAAAGTTGTACATCGATTTTAACAATATTCAAGATTTAATTTTTCATAAACAAGAAGAAAAGTGATTTTTTTTTTTTTGGTTAATTACCCAGTCGGACCAAAAGCGCTATAAGCAGCGAAGCTCTTTTATCTCCTTGTAAATAGGTGTACACATGATTTTAACATTGGCGTGTCCTAGGAACTAAGCGATTTATTTCAGAAGCAGTACTTGGCGCTTGTGAAGCGCTTATTAAAACTGATCGAAAATAACAGACGTTTGCGTTTGCGCCGATTGAAACCAAGATTGAACGTGATTATTACACTAAGGAAGGCACTTTAATTCTCATTCAAATTTTCAGGTTTTAAAGTAGTTACCTACATATACTTATAAAATTTCAAATATGTTTGTTTACCCTGTAGGAAATTGAACTAGTGGAGAAGTATTCTTCGACTACTTCCCAAATCAACAGTACTACTTGCTCGTAATTTCCCCGCCAATGCATTGAACTGTAAACTTTTACTCTGAGGTGCCATTCGAAAATCGACAGTCGCGTTTGAACTAGTGCAGAAGTAGAGGCAACAGGGCCAATTCAGTAAAAAGATAGATGGGGACCGGCCCGCGCTGTCGTAACTCACAGCGTAGCGCGTGCACCCCACGATCCGAAAGACCCAGGTTCAATTCCCGGGCAAAGCGAACGCCGATTTTTTTTTTTTTTAATTATTAGTAAAAATTGGAATCCCAAGAGGAATAAGAATCATATACTTATATAAAAAAGAAAGCTTTCAAATTGGCAGGAAATGTTGAGCGAATTTTTGCGCAAAGTTGTGAGACAGCATTGGTGAAGACTTGTTTTTCAATCCAATTTTTTGAGTTTTTCGAAACATGTCATTCTTCTAAATTTGTTTGCCTGCGACAGGAATCGAACTCGAGCCCTTCATATTGCCAAGCGAATACGCTTTCACTACGCCACGGACCTATCTGACTCACGCACAGCAAATATATTAGATTAATGTGTGGGCAAAATTGAACTGTTGAATATGCCACTAGTTAGGTTCTACTGTCCGTGTCTCCACTTGCGTACTAGTTATTTTTCCTATACTCGAGAGCTTCTCGCTAGGGCACAATTGACCCCACTCTTCCTACAGGGTACTTACTGCTATTGATACTGTTACTTACGCTTTGCGGCATTTTATTTCTTGCTTTTTTTTAGAACCACCAAACCCTCCCCTTGCGCACGGGCCTGCCAATCACATTAGGATGGGAGGAATGAGTCATGTTTTTTTTAATCGAATTTTTGTCTTAAAAACTAGTAGACTAGAAGACTTTAGACATAATTCTTTGGGAATTTTGTGGTAGGCAGGTAGGTTAATGTGGTTGCTACCATGATGGTTGACACACTTAGGCCTCATGGGCCCTTTGTGATACTCTCACTTCGTAAATTAGCATCACAGTCAACTACGGCACAGAAAATTTTGTGGTTACTGTGGTAAAAAAATTGGGTGGGGCAAAGTTGATCTACATAATCTTGATTTTTTCAAGCTAACTGTGATATTATTCGCTAAGACTTTTACGTGGTTCCATAGGAAACAATATAATACTTATAGTTTTACGTTAGAATTTTTTTGAATTGAGTAGGTATCTTAAAATAATGATTCTGCGAAATATAAACTAATTATTTCATCCCATATGGGGGAAATTTCCCACAAACTCGCTTACCTATGTACCTATAAAATTGAATTCAAAAGCGAGGGGAAATTGCATTGGACTTTCGGTAATATTATTAAGCATTCGTAACATAAAGAGTTAGATCTGAGGCCGGAGAGTAGTTATGGTAGCTTCCAAGAGTTGCAAGGACACGATGAATTTAATCACGTTCAAACAATATTTTTGTTAAACATCGCTTCAAGCGATTGAACTTTCTACTTTGCTGTCAATGCCCTGCAGTAAATGGGACCGGTCATGGGTGGACCGCGGGTCGGTCTTAAATAGGTCAGTAATAGTCGTCTTTCCATACATACAACTCACGCTTTTTCACATGGGGCTGTCATTGCAAAGCAACCGGTCTCTTTTCAAAGCGTGTTGAGTTGGTTGCCTTGGTGCGTCGCGGGTGAGTCCCTTTGCCATTGAATGAATTTAAACGGACTCACCCAACACACTCTGTGTCGAAGGTATATTGCGTTTTTGTGGTTGTGTGTAACACCCAGAATCAGTCGAGACAGACCATACAAACCATATATAGGTAGAATGACCAGGAGATTCCGTCCGTCCGTCCATCTGTCAGTCCGTCTGTATACAGTTTTCTTATCGAAGGAGTTGAGATATCTTGACAAAATTTTGTATGCGAGCTCACTGGGGCATGAATAAGAACAAGGATCCGATCGGACCATTTTTAGGGATACCTCCAGTACTTGGGTCTGTTACGAAAATCCCAAATCTGCATCAAAATCGGACTTTTTCGAAATATTTCAATGAAACTTAGACTTTGAGCGATTAGAATTAAAAAAACAAGTTGACAAGTGGGCGTGGAAAAGGGGCGGTTTTCATAAAGAAATTTAACAAAAGTCGGTATATGAGGCCCCTTATGGCTTTAAAAATCTGTTGAATGTTCTTTCTTAGTGGTCCTGTTTTTTGGGCGTGGTTTAAAAATTATTTAAACATGTGTGTCTGTGACAGACCTGGGCAAACCCAATTACATGTAATTGTAATTGAAATTTTTCCAATTACAAGTAATTGTAATTGAAACACCTCAATTACATTGAAAAACAAGTAGGAAAGCTAAGGTTGGTCTAGCCCGAATACGGTATAGTCAGCTTTCTAATCTTTTGCCGTATAAATATTTAAATGTATAAAATATATAAACTTCCTACTTGTTTTTCAATGTAATTGAGTGGTTTAAATTACAATTACTTGTAATTGGAAAAATTTCAATTACAATTACATGCAATTGAAATTGAAAAAATTCAATTACAATTACATGTAATTGTAATTGACTAAATTCAATTACAATTACTTGTAATTGTAATTGGAAATTTTTCAATTACAATTACATGTAATTGTAATTGAGAAACTTCAATTACAATTACTTGTAATTGTAATTGGAAAATTTTCAATTACAATTACAAGTAATTGTAATTGAGTGTGTAATCAATTACGAAATGTAATTGCGTCTGCCCAGGTCTGGTCTGTGTCGGGTATTTTATTTTCAGGCTCGCCTGACTATATCACCCTTACTTGTTTTGGGGTTAGACGAGGATCAGTCCGATAGCGGTTAACCTTAGACCGGTCGCGTTTAATGCATATTTGCGGTCGGTTCTATATGGAATCACCTAGGTATACAGGGTATACATGGATGCATTTCCCAGCAAACATTTTCAGACTGCTCAGAAATATGTTGAAAATGAGAGACTCCAATTGGGAGTCATATATGAGTCTTTTAGGACTGTAAATGTATGTATGCATGTATGCATGTATGTATGTATGTATGTACATAGAAGCATACGAAAACAAATTTTCAAACGCTAATGAAATTAGTAATATCTCTTTATTGTTAGCAAAGTATTCAAGCTAATGCAGGCCGCAAGCAAAATTCAATGCCCGGAAGAGCTTTTATTGAATTATGTTGCAAAATCAAAGAAATAAAGAAAAGAAAAATTTAATAAAATGTTTCACATAAGTCCACACACATGCACGGAAGTACTCTGGAGGAAGCGGACACCAATGATATTATTAAATTTTCAAAAGTAATTTCGATTCAGTCAAAAAAAAAAAAAAAAAAAAAATCAAGTGCAAATCTCACCAAGTTATACATACATACATACAAACAAAGTAAATTCAAAAACAAAGAGAAAGTAAAAAGAAGATTCATTTGCTGAAAATGCACTTTCAACGACGCGGTAATATGCAGGAGCACCTAACCATTTGGTTGAAATGGTAGGGGTTTCCATTGTGATATTGATTTGACGAATCCCGCTTTTGGGGAAAAACTCTTTGGATGAGCTAAGGAGGCCTAAGGTTTATAGGCAAATATTAACCGCAGCGTCCCAAACGGAGGCATGAAACTCGATAAAAGAAAATTGTGAGGGCACTCACAGCACGCCAAGGCCATCTTTTGAATTACCTTTTTTTTTTATTAAATAATCATTTGTTTGAGCAAAATTTTCAATAGCGTAAAATTTCTCATAAAAGGATATCCCCACAAGGGAGAATTTCCCAAAAAAAAAAAAAAAAAAAAAAAATGAGCAGTATTTCTAGAACATTGCGCAAGTGTCCACGCATTCACCCGCAGACGGTCATATTTAGGATCGATTGTCATCGAAGATATTAGCTATTTTCCTCAAAAAATTTTCAAAGTTCTCTTTCCGCCCATTTGTGATTGAGAGCATTGCGTACACGAGGAGTCCAGCATAAATTTTGCTGCCAAACGAACGGATATTGAATCAAAGGGGTTAATTGTGTCACGACGACGTCACATTTGGGTATAGTTCCTCCTCATAAAAGCCTGTCTGAAGCTTGAGTTGAGATATGAGTTTCAAATGAGGTCTTTAAGCTTTATCTCGATTTACTCCAGTCAGAGATTCATCTCATTTTTATGCATACAAGCCAATGATTTTGCTGGACTCCACGGACTAATATGATCATATCACATACATATGTAGCTCAGTGAATTTCTTCCCTCCTTCGTACATCTTTGATGACTCCTTCCGTTCTGATTGACATAAAACCATTGTCAAATGAAATCTCATTCATTACAACAGAGCATGTTTATTTCGATATAAAATATCAATAAAATAATCATTTATTTTTAGAAAATTCATTTAAATCGAACCGTCTTTGCAGAAGGCATTTTCTTTGCATGGATGACTTATGAGTTTCAATTGAGTTGAAATTTATGAATTGTGCGACAAATTCTCAGTGAATGAAAACTTAAATTGCTTTATTGACCGTTTCGTTTTACGCCCCCCATTGTTCCCGTCATTCAGTCAAATTCGTCGCCGAACATTTCGGCTGCGAACATTTTTCTACTTTTATTGACAAATTTGAATTGACAAAAATGTTTATTTAAATGCAAATTAAAACGGCCAATCATAATGAAATGGCAAAACAGAATGGACGTATTTTCCACATTTTCACGAAGTCAAATTGTGCATTCAATTTTTTGGCTTCTCAATTTCAATTGCGATTGAAGTCCATTTTGTTTTCTTTTTTTACTTTTTTTTTTCTTTCGTTTTATTTAAAAACAATATTTTATTCCTTTAAAAAAGTCTTTATGATGCCTTTGAAAAACAAAAAAATTGCATCCGCTAAAGAAATATTATGCAGAGAAAATAATAAAAGATTTAAACAATTGAGTTCTGGTGAAAGCTTTTAGTAAACAACGATGCAAAAAAAAGTTTTTCGAAGAAAGTTTTTCCGCTTTTTCTAAACCTAAATTTGTATACGTTTGAAACAAAAAGTAATGCATATACATATATATATATATATATATATATATATATATATATATATATTAGCCCGGTTCGATTTGTAGGAAGTGAAAAAATTCGACAATTTCCCTATGATTTCCGTTTTCTATGGGTTATTTCAAGAAAATTTGCCCAAGGAACCATACCTCTATCGTTAAAATCGAGTCCCCTGATTTTTGATTGAAGATTTTATTCCCAAATTGACGTTTGTTTGAAATTTTACCTACACGTTCACATCCATAACTCAAAAACTATCGATCAGATCTACTTAATGGTGGCGTTGCTTGTAATCTGTAACACATGTCGATATACAGTGTATATTATACACTTATGTCGATAAAGAGTATTATTTTGAAAAAATACGTTATATTTCGTTCAAATTGTTTTTTTTTTTGATTATAGTTTGATAAATACTTTAATATCTCTTAATTTGAATTTTTGTAGAAAAAAATAAAAAAAAAAAAAATCAAATAATCAACCGAATTCGATAAATTTGGGCTTAAACTCTTCGTTTTGAATTGTAAATTGAATGAAATAGTGGATTGAGCCTAAAATATGGCCATGAAAGTAATATTCTTGGACGAAATCATGAAAAAGATGGAAAAATAGTCCAAAATTTTGACAAAAATGCCCGTAACTTTTGAACCGTTGGACCAATGTTGGAGATTTTTGGTTGTAAATTGATCAGAATGAGCTCACCTTTCCAACGCGCCTAGTGGCGATTAGATCTGATCGATAGTTTTTGAGTTATGGATGTGAACGTGTAGGTAAAATTTCAAACAAACGTCAATTTGGGAATAAAATCTTCAATCAAAAATCAGGGGACTCGATTTTAACGATAGAGGTATGGTTCCTTGGGCAAATTTTCTTGAAATAACCCATAGAAAACGGAAATCATAGGGAAATTGTCGAAAAATAAATCGACCCGCCCTAATATATATATATATATATATATATATATAAACTGTCATAAGAGTACTTATTTTATTTTGTTGGCGATGAATCTTTTACGCCCCATAGGAGCCTCGCAAACAACCATTCCTCTTTTGTACTTTTTTGTTGTGCTTTGACCATTTTGCCGCCCATGGATATTGGCACATGCCTCAGGCAGATGCCTGTGTTGCGTTATGACCAGTCCCTGTACTGGGCGGGTTTGATTACACTTAACCTACGCGCTATCTGCCTCAATTGTTTTTCAAAGCATTTTCCAATTCTGTCTTTCATCAATTTCCATGGAGAAACTTGCGATTTTTTCTTAAGCAAAAGCAAAAAACAAAATTTCTCAAATGAGGCTTTTAACAACAGAATATTTCCTCAAATTGGCAAAACATTTTTTATACTTTTATTTAAATAACAATTTATACTTGTTTGAAAATGTTTAATTTCGAAAAAAAAAAAAACGAAAAAAAAAACAAAAAAAAACAGCAAAGAAAATATTTGATATATCCGAATGTTTTCTTAAATGAATGTGATAGAAGTAAGGAAGAAAAACCGAATCGATGTACGAAGATGAAAAATTCTATTAATAATTATGTTTAGGTATAAAAAGGAAGCACACGTCGTATGACTAACGTTCCGCATACGTCGCATGATAGAAAATGTAAAACAAAACTACTTGACAGCCAAAAGGCCGATTCGAAGTTGAGTTTTCGGGGGAATGAAAAATGGCCCCAATGAAAAATGGCCCCAAACTGAAAATGAAAAAAGGCCCCAAATTTTGGGGCAATTTTGCATTTTGAAAAATGACCCCAAATCAAAAATGAAATTTGGCCCCAAAATAAAATGAAAAAAGGCCCCAAAATCAAAAAGAGGTGTTTTTAATCTAAATGAAAAATGACCCCAAACTAGAAAATAAAAATGGTCCTATGAAATTTGAAAAACTAGAAATGAAAAATGGCCCCAATTTTGGGGTAATTTTTCATTATGCAAAATGGCCCCACTTTAAAAAATGAAATTTGGCCCCAAAATCAAATGATAAGTCAAGAATATAAAACAGGGCTGGAACGCGAAATGGATTCATAACCAAATAAAAGAGGCCCCGACTTTTGGGGTCATTTTGCATTATGAATTATAGCCCCAACATGAAATGAAAAACCGCCCCAAGAATCAGGATTCGTTTTGAATACAAATGAAAAATGGCCCCAAAATTGGGGTTATTTTGCATTATGAAAAATCACCCCAATTCAAGAAAGGAAAAAAGGCCCCAAACTTGGGGTAATTTTGCATTATGCAAAATGGCCCCACTTTAAAAAATGAAATTTGGCCCCAAAATCAAATGATAAGTCAAGAATATAAAACAGGGCTGGAACGCGAAATGGATTCATAACCAAATAAAAGAGGCCCCGACTTTTGGGGTCATTTTGCATTATGAATTATAGCCCCAACATGAAATGAAAAACCGCCCCAAGAATCAGGATTCGTTTTGAATACAAATGAAAAATGGCCCCAAAATTGGGGTTATTTTGCATTATGAAAAATCACCCCAATTCAAGAAATGAAAAATGGCCCCAATTTTGGGGTAATTTTTCATTATGCAAAATGGCCCCACTTTAAAAAATGAAATTTGGCCCCAAAATCAAATGATAAGTCAAGAATATAAAACAGGGCTGGAACGCGAAATGGATTCATAACCAAATAAAAGAGGCCCCGACTTTTGGGGTCATTTTGCATTATGAATTATAGCCCCAACATGAAATGAAAAACCGCCCCAAGAATCAGGATTCGTTTTGAATACAAATGAAAAATGGCCCCAAAATTGGGGTTATTTTGCATTATGAAAAATCACCCCAATTCAAGAAAGGAAAAAAGGCCCCAAACTTGGGGTAATTTTGCATTATGAAAAAAGACCCCCAATCCAAAAAAGGAAAAATTAACCCAAACTTGGAAAAATCTAGGTATAAAAAAATTACAGAAACATAAGAAAAATTTATGACTGCGCGCGATTTAAAAAAAATTTTGCCTGCTATCACCCGATTTCTTCAAAAAAAATTTTCGCCTGCGGCGCAAGAACTTCACACTCTGCTTATTATAAATTTATTTACCTCATCCAAATGTTCTATATAAGTATATAATAAGGACTTGCTTATAACATCCGCGAGGAACTATTTTAAATGTCGCGTCCATTAGGTATTTTCGGTCTTGTATATTTTCCTTTATTAAATCGATGGATTTTAAAGAGGAAAATATACAATACGAAAACCCATCTTCAATTATACATGCGGTATAAAATGGTCTGGGATTTTGCTCATCTTTCGTCAAACCGAAATTTGTCCACACTCGCTCTAATTGAAATGATTCGATAACCTCTATCGAAGATTTGGGGCTAGTAACGAAAAGAAGGAAAAATGGCCCCAAAATTTGGGTAAATTTGCATTATGAAAAAGGACCCCAAATCAAAAAACGAAAAAAAGGCCCTAAATTTGGGGTAATTTTGCATTATGAAAAATAACCCCATTCAGAATAATATTTTGCGGCCTTTTTTCATTTTCAGTTGGCGATAGTTTTGAATTAGGACCAGTTTTTTTTTGGAGCCCCAATTTTGTACGAAGGAAAACGGACCCGGAAATATATAAAGTTTTGGGGTAATTTTGCATTATGAAAAAAGACCCCAATTCAAAAAAGGAAAAATGGACCCAAAATTGGGGTAATTTTGCATTATGAAAAAAGACCCCAAATCAAAAAAGGAAAAATGGCCCCAAAATTGGGGTAATTTTGCATTATGAAAAAAGACCCCAAATCAAAAAAGGAAAAATGGCCCCAAAATTGGGGTAATTTTGCATTATGAAAAAAAGACCCCAAATCAAAAAAGGAAAAATGGCCCCAAACTCAATGTAATTTTTGAAAAATGCAAAATGACCCCAAACAAAAAGGAAAAAAGACCCCAAAAAAAATGAAAAATCGCCCCAAAATTCGTGTTGTTGTTTTCAATATTAAGTTTTGGGGTCATTTTTCATTTTGAGTTTGGGGCCATTTTGCATTGGGGCCATTTTTCAGGGAGCCTGAGTTTTCATGTTTTTAAAAAACGCATTTTCTTTTTCTGTTACATCTACTCTTCTATCTACATACAGGGTATTCCGTTTGTGAAGGTCAACCGGTCGGGAGCTGATAGAGGAGGTCAGAACTAACAAAAAATCGTATGGGAGCGGGGTCGCAAATGCACCCCTGAGCAGTTATAGGGCCTTAAAGATTTAAGGCAGAAAGTCGAGAAAAATAACTCTCCCACGATAATGGTTCATCGTAGAAAAAAAAAAAAACTAAAATGCAGTTTGAAAGCCAATTGTATGTGCTTTTAGGCAAAATTAAATTGATGTTAAACATTTTACGCATTGAGGGAAAAATAAACGGTCAAAGTGAAAAATTCTGAAAAAATTTTACATTTTTTTACTTTGGAAGCCATTTTGGTATGAAATGTGTCGAATCAACACACAAATTTTTTATTTTATTCAAAATGCTGGATCGATTTCCTTTAATTTGGTACCCCATAAGTCTAATAAATTTTTTGAAAATAAGATGAGAAAATTAAATTACAAAATGAACATCTATCCGACTGCTATCAATGAAGTCGAAATTATTAGATTTGATACAATAAAACTACCTTAATTAAGTGGATATTGAATTTTCCATACGAATTTTAAGCAAGAACTTACCACAACAATGGATTTGATTGTGAAGCATGAAGTTTATGGTAAAACACGAAGATGAATGTGTTCTTTTGAATGGCGAAGGAGAGGTCTTCCACGCGCATACATTCTCATCTGGCCTAAAATAAAAATGCACCCTGTTCAAATTGATCACATAATTTGCGCAGAAATATCTGATCTCCATTGTTGTTCAATATCATAAGAAAAACTATGGTCCATGGTCCATGCGGAGCTGTTAAACCACAATCTCCGTGCATGGTAACAAAAAAAAGGTACGAAATAAATATAGATAGATAGGATAAATATAGACGGTTGAAACTAGAAGATGGAGGTCACACAGACACAGTGAGAGTCATCAATCGACAACCGATAAATTGTGCCATACTCCACCCTGATTATGTTATATAGCTTATATAGGGTCTCTCTTCGAGCCACAAAAGCCATTCATTCCACCCTGATTTCAAAAACCTTTTAAGCTCACATCAATGTGGAAAATTGCAATTCCGTTTAATCAACTAAATGCATATGAAAATAAACAAATGTTAACAAGCGAAGCGATATGGCAGTAGTAGATTTCGATCGAGCTTATCTACGAAATGATGAAGTAAGTCAATTTCAAACAAGTCGATACATGAGCAGCGACGAGGCAGTGCGGTGCATTTAAAGTTTTCCGATTCACGGACGAAACCAAAATGTTGCTCACCATAGTGTTCACTTTGAAAATCGAAAAAGAGTTTACCTCACGCCGGCAAATGCACATCGAGCCCTAACCGCCAAATTTATGTAAGCAACAACAACAAAATTTACAGGAGAGCGTTTTTTTTTTTTTGTATTGAACTTTGTTTGCATTGACTGGCATACAAATTATAAAACTTATTGTGCAATATCTCCGTTAATATTGAGCTTATCGTCGTGATATTTTACAAAGCGATGAGTTTCATGCTGTACAATATATTTTCATCAAAAAGTCAATTTCGAAAAAAATATCACTTACATCAATTTGGCGGTTATGGCTCGACATAATGGTGCTGCTACACGAGCACATAGAATACTACCAGTATTTTTTGCTCTGTGTAGAGAAGATGAGTTTGTCAAAGCCTAACTCTGCGCAGAGGTGCCAGCACATTATACGTGGAACACCATTTCGAAAAAATTCAAACGTCGCACAGTGGGTTGAATGGGCCCCAAAAACGAGGATTAATTCATAAAATCAAATTGATTTTTTATAAACGATTTTGGAACCTGGTTAAAGTACATACAAGATGGCTGCATCACAAAACAGTACTTTTTGTTTTTGATTAATTGTTTATTAACGCAACACTGCTCTGTCAAAAGTCACTTTTTGGTAAGAGTTTCCCGCGAATTGGAAAAAAGTATTTTTTTGTGTTTTTCATTTAAAAATTTGAAAAGGAAAACAATATTCCTTCAACTTCAAGTAATTATCTTGAAAAAACAATTTTGTTTTTTATGTTTGTGTACCTATATACATATATATTTTTTTTTGCAAAAAGAGACTAAAAATATAGAATTTTTCAAGTTCATGAAGACTTTCAAAAGTGAATTGGGTAAAAGTGGTTATAAAAATATTAAATTGAGTTTTTTTGTTTTAAAATCCGAAATTAAAAAAATGCGCATGTTTGCGCGAATTTAAGAAAATACAGTTTTTGTGAAACAAGTCGCATCAAAAAAAATTTTTTTCGCATTCAAATGCTTTTCTCGTATGGGACGTACGAGACGTATACGCAATGCAAGTGCCTACAATTTGTTTGTAAATAACATTGCTCATTCGTCAATTTGTAAAAATTTTAATTATAATTTTTTTCCCCAAGAAATAACAATTACATATTGTTGAAAAATTGTTTTTTCAAGTAAGTAATTCATAAATGAAAATTCAATCCACTGTGCGTCTTTAGCAAGGTACAAGAGTTGAAGGTCATCAAAATCTGTATTCATCCGACACTCTACACAATAGATACATCCAAATAATGGCGAATGTTTTTACTTGAAAATGCTGCTTATTAATGTGAAAGGACCAGCTTCCTTTGCTAATTTTGAAACGGTAGAAGGTATACAATGCAAAACATATTAAGGAGGAGACCATCATTGGGAATCTGTTGTCGTCTGCTGTCATTCTCGACAAATACGAACATACATACTTAACTCGCTATAATTTTGACCACATGTTTGTCATCAATTCCGAAATATTTGTAAGAAAAATTGAAAAACAATTTGAGCGAAGACATTTTGAAACGCGTTCGCACCATCTACTGTGATCATTCCACAACATTTTCGGCATACATACATACTTAGGTACTTATATTTTCAATGAAGCTCTGGATGAAGTTGAAAATATTTCCTCAAGCATCAACAATAAAGCACTCATTCATGTAGGATTGATTGCCTGCACAACAATGTTCTGAATGCGATCTATTTGATCGCGATTTACTAAGAGCGCAATTATTTAATACTTCCCTGCAGTAATATGGGGACTGATCCAAGGGTAGCCTTCGGTCAGTCCTTCATGTTACCAGTACTAGTGCCCTCATAATTCTACTTCCAATGCATTCAACTAACCTTTTTAACATGGGCCTGTCATTGGAGAGGGACTAGTCCGCAATACGGCTGATCGTAGGTCAGTTCTTTTTTTTTTTTGGGTCAATTATCGTAATTTTGTCTGGTTTTAGGATAGTCAAATAAGGAAAACAAAAAACCAAGTTGATGAAAGTGTCATTTACAGACTACCCTTAAGCCAACCCGTTTATTACCGACCGCCAGCTAGCCGAATTCGATGCAGCGAACTGTCATAATATAACCGGTAGGATTTGGACCGGTCAAAGGCCAGTCGTTCTTAGAAAATTGACCGCGGCTCATTACTGCAGGGTAATGACTGACTTCAAGGATGTCACTCACACTTTGCTGAAAATTAATCAATTATTCTCTTCCCACGCAGACAGTAACCAAGTATTGATACGCCGAATGTTTCCTCACCATTAACTCAAAAATCGTATTTTTTGCGATATGACAACCTTGAAGTAGGTAAATGAACGCTATCATTTCTTATTTGAAAATATTGTAGTGAGCATATTCCAAAAGAAAAAAAAAAAAAATGACCACTTGACATGAAAATTGGCGCGCATTCTTTAAAGTTTGAATGTCATACAAAAGACTCTTAAATATACAGTGTGTACTCTCTCTCTCTCTCTTAAGCGGAGAACTACGGGATCTGGAAAAATATATCCGCTTAATAGAGGTGTCCCCTCAAGAGAAAACCCTTTGAGAAGCAGGAACACTAGAGCATTCCCAAAAAAAAAAAGAAGAGTGCCCGCAAGGAGAGAGTAAACTGTAACTATTAACATAATCATTGAAAATGATTCTCTTTGACGTCGTGCTTTTTTCCAAAAATTGATAAAAGTGTTTCAATTTAAACAAAAAAGAAATGTACGAAAAAAACACACACACACACACAAATAAGAACGAAGGAATATCAAGAGAAAAGCAAGAAGATATCCCATTGTTTGCTATAATAACGAGCCGATGTGACAGTAACAGTCTGAACCAGTCACTTGTGATACTTAACTTTTCTCCTGTCGCAGCATGTGTACATACATACATCCATACATATATGAAAACCAATCTTCCACTGTGCCATTGTCACTTCAGTTCAATTATGAAGACGCCGCAACGAAGCGCCAAGTTATGGCGACACTTCAACTCAACACAAAAAAGGGCGATTCGTTTTGCGAAAAAAAAAGAACAACAACAACAACAAACACAAAACCAAAAATATAACAAAACTGATGACGAGCTCTTACGCATATTTAGTCTCAGTGGAAATGCTCGGGAACATAACAAAGCGTAATTAACATAGCATTTTACTCTTCGTTTTTCTTCTTAATTATAAAATAATTTATGTATAACAAGCAAACACGTAAAAACATGACTGTGCAAATTTTCCCCCCTCTTGATACTTTGTCTCCAGAGTGGAACGTAAACAGTTTCTTTATTTTTATTTTTATAGCGTTTCGTACCCCGTTTCGTTTGCTCATAATTTCTTATGCTAATGAAAATTGTTGAGTTTTTTCACAAAAAAAAAAAAAAAAAAAAAAAATTTTTCTTCTTTTTTTCTTTTGATATACGCTCTCTGTTTTGATAAGATATTATTATCTTAAATGCTAAATAAAGATTGAAGCTGTTAAGTTTTAATGTCTAAGTACACAGAGATTTACATTGGAAGCAGCGTTATATATACTCCGATTTTTAATGTCAAGATTCAAGCCCATTTTCGAGCGTTTTAAAAATGCCCGATTCGGCTTCAGTGAAATATTTCTGAGCGGTGCGAATCTTTTTGAAATTCAATTTTAGTAAATTTTGGACTCGAAAGGAAAAAAATATTAAACAATGTAATCAATTTAAAATTTGATTATGAATAAGGGGGCTAGTTTCTATTTTATAAGTATTTAAAAAAAAACATTTTTTTTCTTGCTTTAGTGTGAGGAGCCACAAATCTGTTACAACCCGGTTTAAGAACATCATAGGTTTCAATTTTTAAATATGTATATTCTTTCCGTCTTTATGCCAGTTTAACTCAATAAAATTCCTTTGATTTATTTGAATTTTTAAACAATTTCCCTATAAAATTATTTAACCTGGTTCAGACTCTCCTTGAAAGTGACAGAAAACGAAAAGAGCTTTTTCAATTTGGTTTTTTTTTTTTTTTTATGGTGTTAGGAGTATATGAAAGTTAACAAAGAAGCACTTTGTTTTTTTATGTGAGGACGGCTCAAAAAGTTCTCGGCCGTAAAAGTGAATGCTCAAAAAAAGGTAGAGTGCTAGCTGCCACGATTCCAGGTCCCCAAGTTGTCCGAAATGGAAAAGAAACACGGCGTTATAATGAGGATAGATGTCATTATGGCGTGAACCTCCAAAATAATTTTGGAATTTTTCTTGACAAAATGGCCGCCATTGAAAAATAACCCATCGAATTCGGGTATATTTTTTTGTAGTTCAGTGTAAAAAAAAAATAGTAAAAAATTTGTTAAAATTATGATGAGGTTCACGGCATAATGGTGACAATTCTGCTCTTATTCCACTTTGTTTCATTAAAATCGGCCCAGTTGAACTAGAGAAATCGTGGCAGCGAGTTTAAAAAAATTGCTTTCGAGGTAAATGCTTTTAAAGTTGAGAGCAACGCTAAAATTACTCGTTTTAGCGCAGATCTTGCTCGACAAAGAAGGCTATATCCTTTAAACTATTTCGAATTTGAAAAATTTCTTTTTAGCACGATATTCTCAAATATCCAATCAATAAAAAAATGCAAAAAAAAAAAAAAAATTAAATAACAATGAGATAGCCCCCTTAACTCATTTATGGAAATTGAAAGCTCAAAGCACTTATAGCCATTTCATGCTTGGTAAAAAATCTTATAGGAACATTAGCATAATGAAAGAGCTGAGAAAAATATACATAATAAGTTCTTCAAATATTTAATGCTTTCAGCGTGCCTCATAAATGCGAAATTTTCTTTCATGTTCCAGGAAGAATGCGTTCAATTGCACTGCAGCTTCTCAAATAAAATAACTCGAGCAATACGTATTCTCAAAAGACATTTGTGGAATTGAGCAACGCTTCCTGAAAACAAAGAGAAAATGCATAGAACCATTGAAAGCTTAAGACGAACTGAAAGAAGCCAAAACGCAAAGGAGACATTAAAAAGTCAACTTCACACTTGATCCAATTCGAAGCAACGCAAAGCAACGCAACTGAAGAGCATTCAAACTTTCGTTCCCCAATCACCAAAATCACCGAGGTCACCCAAAAAAAAAAAAAAAAAAATCACATGCAACAAAATTTCCTGCACGAAGTGAATTGACTCACATCACTATTTGGGAATCATTAAAGCTATCTACTGACTTTTGGTCTGGTGTTGTTGTCGAATCAAAATTTTTTGCTCCTTGTTCGTGGAATCTAGAATGGCTCCGCCCGCTTCTGATTCGAGCTCTTTTATTGGCAGCTTGAACGATGCAGCGGTGGCGAACGTCACAGCAGCAACAGCGGATATTGCTGACATTTTCGCGAACTTTTCAACCGAAATGCTACAGCAAGCGAGCAGTGCATTAGCGCTAAGTAACACAGCAGCCGTTGAGAAAATACTTCCATCGCCATCCTTGGCTCTGGACCTGGCACTCGCCATCAATCGCACACAGGAAATGCAATGCTTGCGACAGCAACAGCAACAGCAACTCCAGAGCACAGTAAGTTATATAAAATTGAATTTTGTTGTTGTACGCCCGAGTGTATAGGACACGTAAATGCTGCGCTGATACCTTTTGAATGATAATGCTGCAGGACTATTCGATTAAAATG
This sequence comes from Chlorops oryzae, assembly GCA_020466095.1. Classification (NCBI taxonomy): domain Eukaryota; kingdom Metazoa; phylum Arthropoda; class Insecta; order Diptera; family Chloropidae; genus Chlorops; species Chlorops oryzae. The sequence continues at coordinate 46,755,888 of CM035806.1, forward strand.
CATTTGAGGACAAGAAGCAACAAAATTCAGAGCAACTCTATTTTCCAGCATACACATAAAATTTACCTAATTGGTCGGCTAGTTTAGTTGCATCGCTACAGCGAGTTAATTTTTTAGTTCACTCATTCATCCAATGGGGAAAAAAATGTCCAAGAGATTTTTTAAACTCCCGAAAAGCAAACCTTAGCCCAAAAGCTTCAATTCTCAATGGTTTCACTAACACCTAATCACAAGATTTTAGGGCAGTTTTCGGATTTTTGTGACAGACCCTAGTACTGGAGGTACCCTTAATAATGAACCGATCCAGAAAATTTTTGGGCAGGATGTTTATGGTTACAAAGGAAGTATAAGTGCCAATTTTCGTTCAAGTCCCATAGGCGTTTCGGGAGTAGGAGACAATTTTCGAAAAACGCCCTTCTGCCACGCCCATTTTTCTGATTTTTGTAAATCACATTAATTGGCCTAAAATATGTTCAAATGCCAAATTTCATCAAAATATCTTGAAAAACTCCGATTTTAGAGCAGTTTTTGTGATTTTCGTAACAGACCCTAGTACTGGAGGTACCCCTAAAAATGGTCCGATCGGGTCCATTCTCGAACTTAGTCTTACTCATGTCCCCGTGAGCATGCATACAAAATTTTGTCAAGATAGCTCAACTCCTTCGATAAGATAACTGTATACAGACAGACGGACAGACGGACATGTCTAAATCGAATCTCCTGGTGACACTGATCATTTCTATATACATTTTGTATGGTCTATCTCGACTGGTTCTGAGTGTTATACACAAACCAACAAACGCAATATACCCTCGACACAGAGTGTGTCGGGTATAATTAATAAATTCGTTTTGGCGAAAATCGAACCCCGGTCTCCCGGGCGTGCGGCAAAAGCTCTACCCATGCGCTACTTCAGCCCGAGCCATTGCATTTGCTAGTAACGTAACATATGAAATGTACTTGATCTCTACTTCTACACTACTTCAAACGCGAGTCGAGATTTTTCAATGACACCATAATGTTAAAATCGTCAATTAAATACATACATTGCGAGGGAAATTAACGGCGAGAAGTACTATGGAATTTACGAGTACTTGTAGACCATATACAGGAGTACACGGCATGAATTCTATTCAAAGTAAGGGGCTATCTCTGACTCTGTCAGAAATGAAAAACTTCATATAAAAAAACCCTTCAGAAATGAGTCAACAATTTTCCCCAGTGTTTTTTTTTATTATGAAGCTTTTCATTTCTATTTCATTTATGACAGAACTGGAGATAGCCCCTAAAAAAGAAAATTCGAAAAATAATTTTTGTTTTCTAATGAAAATATAAGCCTCACATATATATACTCGTACAACTTAAAACTGTTATGGTCTCTGATATATTTCATTTTATTTGAAATCTTCTAAAGACCGACTTTTTGCTCATAATTCCATGATAACAGCTTTTATTTTCATTTTCTGTAACACTTTTCCATGCCATTTTATTTATTTGTTTATTTTTTTTTTTTTACTTCAAGCTTGCAGACTTAAAAAGGCCTTCTGGTTGCCCCACATCGTTCGATTCGGTGCTGTGCTGGCCACAGACACCGCCCAATACATTAGCCGTGCTACCCTGTTTCGAAGAGTTCAAAGGCATACACTACGATGCAACGCGTAAGTTCAAAATTACATGAAAATTTAATTAAATAAAAAACAACCGGAGCCACACGAAAAATCTTTTTGCAAATATTAATTGAAAAAAAAAAAAAATAAATAAAATGTTCCAAAAAACAAATATGATTAAAATTTTAAATGAAATTTATTCAATAGTTAAGCCGATGGATATGCATCAATGTCAATGTTTGCTACATGTATGATGCGCATGTATGAATGCACGTATGCGAGTATATGTATATATATATGGTAGATGTACCTGCCCTGCAATAATGAGCCGGTCAATTTTCTAAGAAGGACTGGCCTTTGACCGGTCCAAATCCTACCGGTTATATTATGACAGTTCGCTGCATCGAATTCGGTTAGCCGGCGGTCGGTAATAAACGGGTTGGCTTAAGGGTAGTCTGTAAATGACACTTTCATCAACTTGGTTTCTTATTTTCCTTATTTGACGATCCTAAAACCAGACAAAATTACGATAATTGACCCAAAAAAAAAAGAACTGACCTACGATCAGCCGTTTTGCGGACTAGTCCCTCTCCAATGACAGGCCCATGTTAAAAAGGTCAGTTGAATACATTAGAAGTGGAATTATGAGGGCACTAGTACTGGTAACATGAAGGACTGACCGAAGGCTACACTTGCGTCAGTCCGTATTACTGCAGGGCGGGGATGTTTTTGCATGTATGCGTGTTGGGTATTTTTTGGCGTTATTTACATAGTGAAGGTGGCATCTTTAAATACGAAACTGTTACGTGTTAATCTGCTCTGGAAATATTTATTTAAGCTACTCTAAGCCATAAAAGTCCCATGTAGATAACGTGTCAGCAGGTGTGATTGGCAACAAGAGAATGAACACGAACACGAGCACGAGCAACAGCTGGAATACAAAAATCCACTGGATAATTGACAAGCCTTGCACAGCATGTTGTCTGACTGGCTGATCTATAGCATTAAAGTCAGTCAGAATCAGCGATGGCTAAAATTTCGGGGCCAGAGAAAGTTCTGATACACAAACTTTATTAACATTCACCCCGCGGTGCACATGTTGCCATGGTGTTCTAGATGAAAATTAATGCTTCATAATAATTTGCATTTAAAATTTATTTCTTATACATATATGACCAGGGGTTAAGTTGTTTATTTGAGGCATGAACACTGCTTTTTATTGGTAAAAAAAATATATATAAAAAAAATCCGGAAAATGTATTACTTATGTATGTATGTAGATACCTAATAGTTTTAAGTGAATATGAAAATCTGAAAAATTGTGATACCTACTGTATGAATTGTGTTTAAATGATAGGTTAGGTTCAGTTCGGTTCGGTTCTGTTCGGTTTGGTTAGATTAGGCGAGTGTGGGTGCCACCATTAAGTTTGACACACTTAGGACTCACATGAGATAAATTTCACATAAATGATCTGTAGCTCGATCCAACGTAATAGATACTTACATAAAAGCATTATTTAATAACTCAAGCTCAAATAATTTTGTGGAGTTCGCAAGACTTTGACAATCAATCGTCAATCGTTAATCGGTCAATCAATCAATCATTCATTTATTTGATCATTGATGTTACCTATTCAAATTGACCAGATTGATTGCCATTGCCAATTTGATGTATCAATTTACACTTAACAACATTATTGCCCCCTTTCAAAAATGTTGCACGCAAATATTGAAATCAACGTTCGATAGTTTTTACGCGTGCCGTCATTTGTCGCTTAATTATACTCCGTTTTATTACCGTGATGGACACATTAAAATATTTGCCCGCCAAACCACCTCTCTAAATTACATGATAAAAATTCGAGAGCGCACATGTTAAATTCCAATAATAGCTCGTAAAACGTGATTCTGTATGAAAATTAAAATTTTTTGTTTGTTTGACATACACTGCGTATGATTAACGTGAAATCACTCATGCTACGATTGAGCCAGTGATCGGGCTCGCTCGATTAGGTTTGATATTTGTTTATAGAATTTATTATTATTATTATTACAGTGTTTTCTCTATCTCTCTCTCTCTCTCTCTCTCTCTCTCTCTCTCTCTCTCTCTTTCTATCAAGCGGACACCTACGGGACCGAAAAATATGTACACTTAATAGAGGTGTCCCCTTAAGAGGTTGTCTCATTGGCCCAAAATTTATTGACCATTTTTTTACACTGAACTACAAAAAAAATATACCCGAATTCGATTGGTTATTTTTCAATGGCGGCCATTTTGTCAAAAAAAGTTCCAAAATTATTTTGGAGGTTCACGCCATAATGACATCTATCCTCATTATAACGCCGTGTTTCTTTTTCATTTCGGACAACTTGGGGACCTGGAATCGTGGCAGCTAGCACTATACCTTTTTTTGAGCATTCACTTTGACGGCCGAGATCTTTTTTAACCGCCCTCACATAAAAAAACAAAGTGCTTCTTTATTAACTTTCATCCATTCCTAACACAATAAAAAAAAAAATAAATTGAAAAACCTCTTTTCGTTTAAAGTTACGACTTTTTTTAAAAAAAGGTCCAAAAACAGCCTCGCCAATGAGACAACCTCAGTAAGAGGAAAGTATTAGAGAATCAGAAACAGTAGGTAGACACTCTTTCATTTTTGACAGAACTGGAGATAGCCCCTTAAACTTGTTAACGAAAAATGTCCTTCTCTTTCGATTTCGCAAACACGGTGTAGATCGGTGAGCAAATGACTAGAAATCGAAAGTTCTGAGGTTCAAATCCCACAACAGGCGAAATTATAAGCGAAAAATAAACGTTAAAAAAAACAAGTTGAGTTGTGTCATAGCCCAAGTTACAAAAATGTTTATTATCATAACTTAAAGAAGTAGTGAAGAAGGCTACAAAAGGTTTGCACTCCGTCTTTAAGACATATTAAAGTCCAAATTAAGTGCAAAAGGGCCCATGTGGGCGGTCCGATAGAAGAAATTGAGAAGCGTATTTCTATCTTAATTGCCACTTAAATAGGAGAGCGAAGTTTCAAGTTCTAGTTTTTATCTTCTTAAAGGCTTCTTAACTCCAGCACAGCTTATGAGTTTATAAAAACATTCTCTATCTCTTTTTATCCCATTGATTTAAATACTAATGATAAAATGAAACGAAAACATAATTCGCAGAGGGTGTTGGTTCTGTCTAAAATTTTATTGACAAGATATTTGTGTTCATCAATGCTATGATAAGTAAAATAAATGACTTTGGCTTTTGTTCGTTACGCCAAATTGAAGCGATTTTACAAACGCAATGACTTTTTCGGTGAAATTACACCTGCTACCCCCCTTCAAAATTCACGCGCCTTCATAATTGTTTGAATTGATGAAATATTTTTGTAAAACAATTACGCTGAAATTAATGCGCTGGTGCTTAAAAATTTGTTTTTATGTGGGGTTTTAGTATATACTTTTCTTAAGTCAAATAATTTGCAAAGATAAACTCGTAAGCATTTTAAATTTCGTACAATCATAAGTATTGCTGCAAATTAGAAGGAATACAAATATAATAATTTGATTAGGAAAAGTTTAACATCCGAGCGTACACCATTCCCTTCGGTGGTCGACACCGGACTGAAATGCAGGGTGGCCATAATTTTTTCCATTTTGACAGCACACGTTGATGAAAAACACTTTACTAATTTAAGTACGATATTCGAAGAATTAAATACGTCCCATCATACCGATTTAATGCTTCGAATATGGCTACTAATTTCAGAACCATTTAAGACTGCTTTAAGAAGGATATTAAATACCAATTTAAAACCAAAGTGACAGCTCTACTTTAAAACCGATTTAAGTGACATTAAAGAAGGGAGGATTCAAAAACCAAAAACTGATCATATTAAGTTTGAATAAAGAAATGAAATACCGAATGAATACCACATTTTGCTACTTGGGAGGACACCAGATAAGAACGAAGTTCATTATGGTATTTATAAATGTTAGTAAATATAATTCGCAGCAAGATTTTTCGCAAAAAACAATGGTTTTTATTAATCGAAAAATATATGTATACAAGACGGCCATAAGACAAAACTTTTTTTCATTCCTTTTGTGTTTTTGAACATAAAAATGCACAATCGAATGTTATTGTTCTGCTGTTGTGCAGAAAATTATACTAATAAGTGCGTACTTTTATTCTTAATGCTGATAAATTTTAAATTGTCAGCTGTTTGTTGTTTTCAACTGTTTTTCACAAGCCAAAATGCGATACAGTATATTCTGCTTAGCTGCATTCAATTATTTTCCAGACAATTTTATGCAGAATATACTGGAACTGAAAAAGCATACGTGTACTGGGTTTTCCATCGCAAATGAGATTGTCACACCGATATTACATCCGCAGCCCCCGGAGGACAGACGATGATTTTAAATACATATGTTTTAATTATGTACGAATTGACGGATACTTTGATATCGCAAAAAAATTATAAGTTACCTAAAATGCCCTTATATATAATATTTGCAAAAATCTACTAATCGGAGTTATTCTGAAAACTTTCAGTCTGGCAGCACCACATTTTGTTTTGTTTTGTTTGAATGCATGTATGTGTCTGTGTAGTTTCTGAATTTAATAATTAATTGTTTTTTTGTGATATCTTCGGAAATAAGTGTCGCCTAGAAAAGTATAATATCTCGGCCGCATCAGGAAGTCATTTAACATAAATATATGCATATTTCTTTCTCTCTGCAAAGGTTATTATACCCTTTTTTGCGAACTTCACTTTTTGGTAACGCACAATAATAACGGAATTTAACTTCTTCTCGACTAGGTCCCCTGTCTCTATCGTTTTATTAAGAACTTCGTCCTAAAAATATTTGAAATTGTGTGAACACGGGAATAACCAAAAGAGATTTGAAATTGAATAAATCAATTCGAATATTCTTACTCGGTATTAGAAACATTAATCTATCCTTAGGGGTCGTCCATATATTACGTCATCATACAGCCGGGTGGAGGGGGTCTCGCAAATGATGACGCTTGATGATGAGGAGGGGTCAATCCGCAATGATCACGTCATCATCTCTATCTTATAAGAAAACACTATTTAACTTATTTTGAAGAAATTAATTTCTATTTACTTGTGAAATAATAAAGAGCTCAAAGATGATTCAAACGGGACGGGAATTCTGGACGATGACGATTGATTGAATAGGGGATGAGGTTCAAAATGGTCAAAATCATGCTGACGTAATATATGGACGGCCCCTTACTCGTTCAGGAGCTAAATGTTATTGCTTCCTTTATGATATTTCAATAGATAAAAAAAGATTACTCACTTTGTGCTATTACTCTCTATATCCTCCACCGCAAGGTCAAATGGAGCACTCCAAGATTAATTTTAGGATGATGCTATTTTTTACTCGGATGCTATGAGTTTTACAAAAACATATGAGCAACAAGAGTATTGGGCCTGGCACCCCTGCACTAGAGCACTCGTAATACAAAACAAAAAAATCCGTTAAAGAGGAGTGTCCGCTTTGGAGGAAAGTTCGCTTAGGAATAGTGTCCGCAAGAAGAGAGTACACTCAATTCTTTGTTTTTTTTTTTTTTTTTGGTAATTTCAAACAATCTCATTTCTCAATAGCCTTTAATTTTGGTTTTCAATTTCGATTTCGATTTGCATATCCATCGCAAATATTAAAATGAAATAATACATTTTTTAACAATGAATTGTGCTACAAGGGTGTTCAAGGATTTTTTTTTTTTTTTGCAATATAACGGTGTGCTATGAAGTTATAAAAATAAATGCCTTCAATGCGATAAAAGCGAATTCACAGAAATCCATTATATTTAAATGAACTCAACTTGATTATTCTGGTTGTTCCTCAGCTCATTTTTATAATAGCAAAAGATACTGTGTTCTGTTTCTTTTTATTTGCTCTTTTCTCTTGTCTGTGCAAACAAACTGTCAAGTTATCTTTTCAAATTTTTGACGAATTGTTTTATGGCCAGTCAAAAAATTTTTTACGTGACATAAAAAAAAAAAATTTTTTTTCGGGATAAATATAGAACCGCTTGTCAACCAAAAAGCAAAAATAATTTGAAAAATTTTAAAACCAACTGAAGACCAAAATCCAATATTGCGAGAGCCCGATGCGAGAGTGCACGACCTCACGAAAATGTTTTGCGTGACGCATTTCAATCTCCAATGAGAGTTTTGCGTCACGCAGATGATGATAGCATAATTTCGCTTCTAGTAATGCAATATTTGATCCAAATACCAATCTAACGAGTACCGAGTACTCATAATATTAATACGTTATCACTTGAGCTAAATTTTTATTTAAAAATTTTCAAAAATTATCAAAAAATTTTCAAAATGAACCAAAACTCGCGAAATATTTGAAAAGCTCTTTTTCACGGAACAGTGAACAGCATTTGTTTTATTAGTTTAAACGAGTACCCAATTTTGCCTCGCAACGAGAAATATTCAATTTTTCAAACTGTTCTCGCTACGTTGTCTCGCAGTGCGATACATTGGAGCTGGAGCCATATAATTGAATGTGTTGAAGTTTGTGTGCGTCTCGTCTCGAGCTCTCGCATCGGGCTCTCGCAATATTGGATTTTGGGCTTGAATTTCCAGCGTCGAATTGTTCGATGATATCTTCAAGAAATTCACTGCTTTTGAAGATGCGTAATTGTCCCTTGGAAACTGATGTGGAATGTGGAAGCACAACACTTTAGGCTTTCCATTATTGTATTATATAGTGTAAATGCAATCATGCCTTTGAAGGAGTTCAATGCTAATTGGTGTGGTGAAGATTCTTTAAAAAAAAAAATTGACATCCGATGAGCTCAAATAGGGCGTTCGTTTTCGATTCAAACAAGCCCCTAATTGTATTATCCATCATCGTCGATATGTAATTCAATAAAATCGAAATCATTGAGTTCTAACAATTTCATTTAATCGTATTATCGATACATTAATTTATGAAGCTATAAATTTTTAATGGCATGATCGAGTCGTAAACACTTCTATATTAGAATGGAATGACTAAACGAACTGAACACTTCGGTACATTTAAGAAACGTGCCAAGGGTAATTAAATTGCCATTTAAGTTAGAATATTAAATTAAATTTGTTAAAGAAAAAAAAAAATTTTTTTTTTTAACAAGAAAAACAAACGACTCTCATTCTTCTTCGTTTTCATTTCTTTTTTCTTTTTTTTTTTTTTGGTCGTCTGAATGTTCGAACAGAAAATGCAACGCGTTTCTGCTATGGAAATGGCAGTTGGGCAAATTACTCAAACTACGATAAATGCCATCATGCTGCGACAATGCCAGTTCCGGATCTTGCTCCCAGTGTCGAGCTAACCAGCTACATTTATTGCTGCGGCTATTTTCTCAGCTTCGCCGCTCTAATATTAGCGTTAATTGTCTTTCTATGCTTCAAGTAAGTAATATTCTTTAAATTGAAGAGCCACAAAAGATAACGATAGAGCTATCAAATAACAAACAATGGTCCCATTGTTCCAGTTGATATCATGATGCTTGAATTAGAACAGAAGAACAACGAGAAGATTTCATCTGATACATATGTATTTATGTGGCAATGTGTAATAAATAATTGCATTTTCTTTCATTTTTCCTCCCTCCCACAGAGACTTAAAATGCCTGCGGAATACTATTCATGCCAATCTATTTCTCACTTACATACTTTCTGCATTGCTATGGATACTCACGCTATTCCTACAGGTAGTAAGTATCGAATAACTCACATCATCCGACTCTATTATAAGTTGACTTCATACGCTATACGAAAACATACATGCATACCCGGAGCGGAGCCGGCCGTATGGCCTGTAGAAGTCATACCCGAACTAAAGCCACAAACCATTTGAATTCGTCCTCGTCCTGCATGAATTTCAGGTGGAATAAGAAAATGAAGCAGTATATGAGATAAGAACCACAAAAATTTGCCAAAAATTTGTGTATTCAAAAGCAGTGAGCTCAGGCATGAATTTGGGGTATACCGGAGAAGCGAAGTTGTCATTACTTTAGAAGTTTTCAAATGCTTTCAGCGATGAAGGATTGAAAACCGAATACATAAAATATTTTCATTGTTCACTTCGTGAAGCTGATGAGACGCGTGCCAAAATAAAAAGACAATTTTCTCAGTTCTTCAAGAATCGGCAACTGGGAGGGACAAAAAAAAAAATTACAGTTTAAAGAGAACACGAGCCGCCTAACCTCAGAGTTTAGATGATAAATAAAATGTAATTATTTGAATATGCATAGCTCCCTTAAAAAATGTATCTACCATAATTAATAGCCTTATCGAGTATTACACCTAAGCCATGGAGCCTAAGATTTAATATATAATAATAAGATTTGAGACAGGAAATCTTACCCTGAGGCAGGCCTGAGTACTCACCTATGGTATGAGTATGGTCTGAGAAACCGTATAGGAACTATGGTATGACCATCCCGAGATATTCATACCCCACTTCATACGCGAGTACTCAGGTCTGTCTTAGGGCTGATACCTATCTATGGTCAGATTTTCCTATGACATAAGTTAACAAAAGGAAATCAGGGGCTGTTGCTGGATATCATGCATTAGCATTACGGTTCAGGCCACAAATATTGTAATAACTCAGGGCTGAACGCACCACTCCAGCCGGAAACGTCTCGGTGAAACAATCAATGATTTCAGTATGAAATAGAGCCGCGACTCCTGCTGATTATACACCATCTTTCTAATGAAATTTACACACAAGCGGCATTGGCCGTCATAAGAGTACATGTCACGAATTGGTTATCGAATTTGGAGTAGATCTACTCCATCGTGTCGATAACTCTATCGATGACAATGCCATTGGAGTTGCGATAAAAAGCACCATCTCTCGATTGCAATGCCATTGCCCCCTTGATATCCTTGTTAAAAAAAATTCATGAATTGTTCCTTTATAAGAAAATTTCCGACTGGGACTGGGTACATACATACATACACACATCTATACATGCATTATACGAATTTTTCTCATCACCAGAGTGAGTAAAAAAAGCCCGAAAAAATCCAAAAATAAGCGCTATAAAAAGTTCGAAAAAACAAGGAAAATAGTCCGAAAAATATGCAGTTAAAATTTATTTTTTATTGCGTGGACTTATTAAAATATATGACTAGATGTTGTTTTACATTTTCAAACAAAAAAAGTTGGCGCTTCTCGCTTAAAAGGATTTTATACTATGAAAAATATCGTTCAACGTCTAAAGAGGTAAGGGGGCAAAATTTTAAAACACACTCAAACGTAAATACGCCATCGAACGTATACGCCAGCATTGAACACAGCCCTTAAAAGAGTCATTGACAAAGGAAAGCAATAAAGCAGAAATAAAAACAGCTCAACATTGTTGATTTTTTTCGGAAATTAGGTAGGAAAAGGCATTTAAAATAGTACAATTAACCAAAAATATGGGAAATATGCACAAAAAATAGTTTTTGGCAAGAAAATAGCTCGCACTACTAAAATATGCAAAAATAGTATTGAAAAGATAGCAATCGCACATACTAAAATCATGCAAAAATCACAGTATGACGGTAGTGGAAGGCGAAATAACAAATGGCATTGCGCTCGCACAATTCATCGCACCAAAATTGCAAAAAAGTATTTGAAAGCTGCATCACCTTTCCATTTGTTATCCCAGCAGAAAATGTCAGGCGGATATCCGCGGTGAGCTCCGCGTGAAAAAGGAGCGCGGTGAAATTTTTACACGAATGGCATTGCGCTGCACGCCGGACAAGTTCATCGGGGCGACGCGAGAAAGTCCGCTGCAGCGAAAAAAGTATTTGAGAGCTGCATGTACTCTTTTTATACCCGACACACTCTGTGTCGAGGGTATATTGCGTTTGTGTGGTTGTGTGTAACACCCAGAACCAGTCGAGATAGACCATACAAAATATATATAGAAATGATCAGCGTCACCAGGAGATTCGATTAAGACATGTCCATCCGTCTGTCTGTCTGTCCGTCTGTCTGCCTGTATACAGTTATCTTATCGAAGGAGTTGAGGTATCTTGACAAAATTTGGTATGCGTGCTCACGGGGACATAAGTAAGAACAAGTTCGAGGATGGACCCGATCGGACCATTTTTAGGGGTACCACCAGTACTGGAGTCTATTACGAAAATCACAAAAACTGCTCTAAGATCGAAGTTTTTCAAGATATTTTGATGAAAGTTGATATTTGAACATGTTTAAGGGCAATTAATATGATTTATAAAAATTGGAGAAGTGGGCGTGGCTGAAGGGCGTTTTTCGAAAATTGTCTCCTACACCCGAAATTCAATTGGGACTTGAACGAAATTTGGCACTTATGCTTCCTTTATAGCCATAAACATCCTTCCAAAAAATTTTCTTGATCGGTCTATTATTAAGGGTACCTCCAGGACTAGGGTCTGCCCCACAAATCCCAAAACTGCCTCAAAATCGGACTTTTTCGAAATATTATATTTCAATGAAACTTAGGATTTGAGCGTATATCTAAGCCTCCGATTAAAATTCCCAAAAAATTGGAAAAGTGGGCATGGCAAAGGGGCAGTTTTCATAAAGAAATTTAACAAAAATCGGTATATGGGGCCCCTTATGGCCTTAAACATCTCTTCATATTAAAAATTATTTGAACGTATGTGTCTGTGTCGGGTATTCTATTGTCAGGCTTGCTTGACTATAACACCCTTACTTGTTGACATTGAAATTTTATGCGAAAGGCTGTGAAATTTGCGAAAACAAATCATTATTCAAGCATAAAAACCCTTTCTATTTTCCTGCTTGAATGCATTCGGATTCATTATTGTAAATTGCATGGCAACATTTTTTGACACAATCGATTGGCACGGAGAAGCTTTTGATAGCACTGAAATGTTTCCGGTTTAATATAATATAAAAATTATTTTATACTCTCGAGAAGGTCTTATTACCGAAAAATAACACCCTTACTGGCTTTTCTCTCTCGTTGTCTATTTTTAGAACCCGTTTGACAACTCTCTCTCTCTCTCTCTCTCTCTCTCTCTCTCTCTCTCTCTTCTCTCTCTCTCTCTCTCTCTCTCTCTCTCTCTCTCTCTCTCTCTCTCTCTCTCTCTCTCTCTCTCTCTCTCTCTCTCTCTCTCTCTCTCTCTCTCTCTCTCTCTCCTCTCTCTCTCTCTCTCTCTCTCTCTCTCTCTCTCTCTCTCTCTCTCTCTCTCTCTCTCTCCTGAGTTTAGGAAGGAAACTCGAGTTTCGAGAGAGGATTCCCTCATCGCGTTTTTTCGTGTATTTCGATTTTTCTAAAAATCTTTTTATACCCAGCGTAAGCGGGGTATATTAGTTTTGTGCAAATCTTGTAACAGCCAGAACTAAGCTCCGTAGATATAGATATATATATATATTCTTGATCAGGATCAAAAACTGAATCGATTTAGACATGTCCGTCTGTCCGTCCGTCCGTCTGTCTGTCCGTCCGTCCGTCTGTCTGTCCGTCCGTGGTCGGATCTCCTCCGAAACTGCTGGACCAATCAAGTCGAAATTTGGCACACACAAGTATATCTGGATCCGAGTATGATCCTAAGTAAAAATGGGAGACATCCGCCCACTGCCACGCCCACAAATGAATTGAATGTGTTTTCAGTAAAATGCTTGTAACCTGCGAACCACTCAACACATTTCATTCATATTTGGTGTGCTGGTAAACTACGAAAAATGACATATCCTGGCAAAAAATGGACGTCGCCCTCCTCGAGCCACACCCACAAATAAGCCCACAAATAAGGGTTTATCGTAACTTCCGAAGTAAAAGGCGTAGAAGCTTCAAATTCGCAACATAGGTTGACAAAGGCGAATGAAAGGTGTAGGAAAAAAATGTATGTAGCCCGCCCACTGCCACGCCCACAAATGGAGAGGCAAAACATAGTGCGCCAATGATGTCGGGACGCTGGGTATTTCAAAGTCTGGCTTGACCGACTTCAGCTTTCTTACTTGTTTTCTTCTACAATTATTGTTCGGCTCGGGCAGGGATCGAACCCGCGATCTTCGGATTATGAGGCCAGTATGCATGCCATACGCTACATTTTGCAAATGATCACCAGACGCTTAAACCATATTTAAATTTAAGCAGCTAATGAGATTCAAGCAAGACGAGTTCAAAATGTAAATGACAATCGGGATGACTTTTTTGCTCCACCTCGCTGACACTTTTATGCGGAGCATTTCACCGAGGCGTCCGCTCTGAAAGACGCGCGGACTTGTTCACCGCCGACATAATATCCTGCTGGGATGTTTAACCATTTTGTTGCATTTCATATTTTGTCTTTCTATATACATATATATTTTTTTGCAGATGACAGATCACGCTAGTCAAGCTGGGTGTATAACTTTGGTGATGATGTTCCATTACTTCAATTTGACTAACTTCTTCTGGATGTTCGTTGAAGGTGACGATACTCATGTATTTGCATACCTACAAATATCTTTTTTGCAATGCATCGATGAAAGATTTCTGTTACTGCTTTTTTGTTTTTGTTCTTGTTTTAGGTCTATACTTATATACGCTGGTAGTACAAACATTTTCCAGTGAAAACATTGGTTTTCCTGTCTACGCATTTATCGGCTGGGGTGAGGATTTTTGCCATAATTTTTTTATTACTTAGTATCTACTAGAGTCCGACCGAACCTTCGGTTTCGGTTTCGGTTCGGCCACCTAATCGTCCTAAATTTTAAGTTTCGGTTTCGGTTCGGTTTTAGCTCGGAAAAGGCCGAAACCGAAACCGAAACTTTCAAACATATTTTAGTATTTTGAAAAAGAAAAATTTTCACATGTTACTGTTATGGAGTGGCTCTGGGATAGCTTAGGAGATGAGTGCTATGCTGTTGATCCTAGGGTCCGAGGATCGATTTCCGACCCAGGCGAAACGGAGTGTAACGTTCCAAGCCTAGCACTTGTTTTTCAAAAACTCCACTGCAACATACATACGTACATACTGTTATGGAAATACCAAAAGACTTAAAACAAAACTTTGTACAACTAATTAAAGTGAAAAAGCCTTAATTTTAATAATGTGAATTCGGAGTTTTTTTTTTTTTACACATAATACTGTTTTTTTTTTTTTACATTAGTAATGTATATGCCTCGGAATTTGAATATGTAAAATAATGAAAAAAAAATTTTTTTAATATTCAAAAAATATTCAAAAAATATTCAAAAAAAATGCAAGAAATTCAAAATATTCAAAAAAAGTTCAAACAAAAATGCAAAAAATTCAAAATATTCAAAAAATTCACAGTCAAAAATTCCAAATTAGTTCGATTTAGTATGCCTATTAAGATTTTAAATTGTCAAATTAACAAAAAAAAAGCCTACTTCAGTGAATAAAATATTCAAAAAGCACAGTTAAATGCAAAAAAAATTCAAAAAAATTCAAAGTATTCAAAATCCGAGCTCTAGTACATAATGTATATATTTTAAGTTCGTATGTATTGTATGATTCGTATGCTAGCACACAATAAAATTAGTTTTGTTTCTCAGATTTGAAAAGTTTCGGTTTCGGTTCGGCCACCGAATCTTTAAAAAAACCGAATACTCGGTTTCGGTTCGGTTTCGGTTGAAAATTTTGACTTCGGTCGGACTCTAGTATCTACTAAACAAAATCAAACAAATTTTAAAATGCTCAGTGGTTTTAGTTCAGTTCATGTTTCCATAAAAGAACAACGATTAATGAAAGCACCTTATTCTCTTTAATACCGCAGAGAGAATCGCAAACGTGTATGTTATTGTATAAAAGCAACTAGGAGTGAAAAGTAGCGAAGAAGTAGCGAGTAAGATGAGAGAGACAGAGCCACTAAACATTAATGCGTCGTACAAATTTTTCAGAAAAAAAATTATTCAAGATTGAGGAAAGGCAGGTTTTACTTTCAGTTTTAAATTAAATTGAACTAAAAATATCCCTCGGGGCAGGGACCGAACTCGCGGTCTTCTGATTGTGAGTCAAGCACGCATCCACTACGCCACTTCACGCTAACACTCGACTGACGCTAGAACCTTATTTAAATTTCAGTAGCCAACGAGATTCAAGCACATGAACGGCACCCTTCTGCGATGACTTGTACCCCAAGGTGGCATGCGTGATAACGTCACCTGTATGACCCAGTAAAATCACGAATGTTTTTGTTCTGCTGGATATATTTGGCTGCTGGGCATGCACACGGGGGACTGATCAGTCAGACTGGATGTTAATGTGGCACATTAATGAGTGAGCATCAAATAAATGAAGTTTTTGGGAAGATGTTGGAAATTATTTCAGAAACCGTTTCGAACCGGTTTCGGTTTCGTTTCGGGAACCGATTTTCAAAAACACAAAATATCGGTTTCGGTCTTATTTCGGTTAGGAAAATAAATCGGTTTAAATCGGTTACGGTTTCGGTTCCGGTTACAAGCCCTGCATGGTACCACTGAATAGTATTATATTATCATATGGTGTTAGAAAATCTTAAGGATGTCTTGACTAGTTAAGCAGATTCACTAATTTTTGGGCTCAATTGTATGATGGAATCAGTCCATGTCTGTCGAAGAAGTCCTTTTCCAGGGTCCAAATAATTATGAAATATCGAATAAATTCGGCTGCACAGGCTTTTATGAACAATGTGAACATAAAATACCTTAAAATACTTGAAATTTAATTATTTAAATGCTTTTAATACTACATTAAGGTTGCCCAGCCATCATAATTTTCATTTGGTCGATTGCAAAAGTCTACGCACCAGCATTGGAGAGAGATCACTTTAATGGAGTAAGTATAATTATTTTAGCGTCTCAATATACTGCTCCATATGCACATATATAACAACCCAGTATTGTGTAGGGCTTCAAGAAAACAATTATTTGCACAAAAACTAAAAAATAATTTTTGTTACTTATTATTAGTTTTTGAAAATATATTTTTAATTTAATTTTCAAATCGATTACAATCTTCAACAATATCCGGGAACAATCACTCTAAGCAAGGGAGTTGAATTTTCCAATACGAGCCCATTTTTATACCTTTTCCGAAGGAAAGGGTATATTAAGTTTGGCACGGAGTACGTAACATACCAAAGGAGTCGCGATATATATAGACATATATATATATATTCTTGATCAGGGTGACAAGAGGAGTCGATCTAACCATGTCTGTCTGTCTGTCTGTCTGTCTGTCTGTCTGTCTGTCTGTCGGTCACACTTGAGTTTTTCGTAATTTACTCCTAAGCCATGAAAGAAATCATATTGAAATTTGGCATGGACTTGAAGCAGGTAAATGTCCAAAAAACTGCATACATTTTTTTTGTAGTTCCTTCTTGGGTCGTGGGAAGTGGTTCAGAAATTTCAAAAATCACGATTTTAAACGTTTTTCGCGGATAACTTTTTCACTATAAATACCAGCCTATTGAAATTTTGTGTGGGTATAGCTACTATAAAGACTTAAGCTTTGGATGGACAAAAATTAAGACATCTCTTTAACTATGGTCATCATCACACATATAAGAAAAAAAACACTCTTTCTCTTATTCTTATATCTGTATATAAAACGGATTTTGTTTTGCTTCTTCTGATTGTGTATTTAGCCGCCAAATAAAGTCGTCACTAATGGTTAAATTTTGACCATGACCGCAATTCGCGAAGTTCGCAAAAATCTGATTTTCACTATTTTGAATCGAGTATTTCGCAGCTAGATATAAAGTCCTCTAATGGTTAAAATTTGACCATGACGACCATTCGCGAAAATTTTGTGCTTAATAATAATCTCGAGTTTTAGAAGCTAAATCGAGATACAGATAAGGTATAACTAGATATTCAAGCTAGAACAACGAAAACGCAGAAATTTTTGTAAGGGTAGTGTTTTAACATATTTTAAGCTGGGGAAAAGGTATGTGTGCAATCGGCTTAGCCGATGTAAACTTCTTTACTTGTTTTTTTTTTTTTTTTTTTTTTTTCAATATTTCAATCTTGTTAACCATTGAAGAAACATAAAATACAATACAATAATCGAGTTACTTAGAATATTTCAAAAACAAAGTGCATGTGAAAAAGTGTCGAGTAACGTGAATTATTAAACTACTGATAAAGGTGTGAACACCACTAATATTTAAATCTCAATACCTAAAGATATGCATGTGAATATTTTAAAGATAACTCATTAAATTGACTTATTTTGGACCGCTGGTCGATTTTGCGACCCCACCTCTAAGCCAACGAAAAAATCGGAAAATTTTTTTGAAAGCGCAAAATCGTTTAACAGGATCCTTATAAGAAAAAAAAAAATAGCAAGGTCCAAAATGGGTTAAATGGCTCTTTCAGTTGAGCTTAATTAAGACTACCCAGTGGTATTTCTATGAAGCGAAATATTCAACGGTACTACTCTTACGGAATCAATGAATCTTAGCACGTAGATTTCTGGTGAAATTCATCGGTTACCATCGGTTAGCGTTTCCGATGACCAATTCGTCGAATGTGTAAGAAGTGAATTTGAAATTCTAATGATATACCGTCCCCTCAGAAAACGACTGTCGTATGTCCCATAAGAAATACATGCGACATACGACAGTCGTTTTCTGAGTGGACGATATGTAGATGAAGGAGCATAAGCTGTGTTTTCATGTATTCAACCTTCTTTTGAATACCTATTGATCAGCTTAGGCAACCGATGATATGGT
This sequence comes from Chlorops oryzae, assembly GCA_020466095.1. Taxonomy (NCBI): domain Eukaryota; kingdom Metazoa; phylum Arthropoda; class Insecta; order Diptera; family Chloropidae; genus Chlorops; species Chlorops oryzae. The sequence continues at coordinate 46,774,208 of CM035806.1, forward strand.
AAGCGGAATATCTTTCTCTACAAAGAGCTCTTCTATGTGCTTCATGGCTGTTTTAATTGCAGAAGAATGTTTTTTCTACGACTCTACAGTAGAGAAAATCACTTTTGCGGTACACCGAGAGAAAAAGGTAGTTATATTAACTGAAAAAGCAGGTTAAAATAACCGAGTTCACCGTTAATTCTTAGCTTATGTGTAGTAGCGGTCGATTCAACAGTACAAACACAGTCAATAGGGATATAACTACCTGATGGTTGATATAACTGTCTCGCGGTTAAATCAACTGTCACCAGCGACTGGGAAAAAATAATTTATTTTTTGCTTTGACTTTTTTTTTACCTTCTTTTATTAATATTTTTTTTTTCTTATTAAATTATTATATTTTTTCTTTATTTATTTGTTTCTTTTTAAATCTTTTACTCTTTCATCTCTTTAAATTTTCTCGCCTCGGCCGAGCCTTGAACCGCAGACCACCACTTCGCTGGGCGAACGTCTTAACCATTACGCTAAACGAACGAATTTAATTTGTTGGTCAAAACGCTCACTTGAGCTTATGGTTGCAAAATTTTTTGCTTGAAAATGAACCATTAAAAAAAATTAAATAAATTAAAATCTTAAAAATTTAGGAGAAAATGTTTGCCTTAAAAAACAACTACACTCTGAACAAAAAAAAAACTGTAATTAAAAAAAAAAAATCCAGAAAAATTCCCGCCGCCAGCAGGGATAGAACCCCGAATCTCACGACGGTCAACTCACAGCTTAAACAACTGAGCTATTGAAAACTCCGGAGACGGTTGATCAGAATGCGAACTTATACGTCTAAGTGAACGAAAGCGAATTTGAACATAAAAAGTGACTATTTTTCAACTGTTGATTTGACTTCCTTTTCCAGTGCATTTAACGGGGAATACAGTTAATTTGACCACTCTTACTTTAACTGTTCTAAGTGGTTGATTTAACAGTTCTTATTTCTCTCGGTGTATATATAGTCGTGGAGAACATATTAGAGCTGTACTCTAAATATGTTGGCGGCAGCTGTACGTAGATCTGCAGAATTGCAGAGACGGTCTTCAGTGTATACAAAAAAGTTACATTCTCTGAGCTCTACACACTTTTCGTTACGTAAAAAACTCAATAGTGGATTTCAGGCTTAAAAGAGTCTTAGTAAAAATGTTCACTGAAGATTTCCATAATGGTTGTCCTTATGGTTTGAAAATTTAAATAATTAAATGAATATTTTTGATCCTTAACGCTGTGACTCTATGCCGTAATTGACTGCGATGCCAATTTGGGAAGTAAGAGGCCCTCGGGTCGACTTCCAGCTCTGGTTGTGGATATTGTTTAATTTTGTTTTTTTTTTTTTCTCTTTGGTTTACCATTTTTCGTGGCATCAAAAAAGGGCGCAATGTGAGGCCTAAGTTTTTTAACCTTCATATTGGCAGCCCCATTAACCCAACCTAACTAACGCTGTAAGGACGTCGGACAAGTGTAACACACAACCAATGGATAGTTCGAATAATTAGATTTGTTTTTTAAACGTTTTATTATTTATCGGATCACTCCTTATGATAGGAGTCTAGAATAATTAGAATTGCAGATTCATTTTCTGGCCACTGTGAATATTTGAATTCTTCAATATTAATTCATCATGTTCACGTAAAGTTGCTTCAAATGCCATGGGCATAGTTTCAGAATTTCTAGGTTAAAGGTTAAATCTATTAAATCCATTAAATCTATTAAGTAAAAAAAAAAAAAATTCCAAACATTATAATACCATTTTTATACCCAAAGTGTTGCATTAAAAGGCAACGGAATGACGCGTCGTTCCTTTCGATCGATTAAGTACTTAATTTTACGAGATAACTTTTCGTCACTTCGCTCGCCTGTCATGCTTTTGGCTCCAAGCTGTTTAAAGCGAATGATGAAAGACATGAAACATCAAACGAGAATGGCGTCATAAACGAGGGTGGAACCATAAACCCAACTACGCTTAAGCATCGACGAACGTGTGATCGGCTAAATTTTAAAAATATAAATCCCCATGGGTATGTGCATCAACATGAAAGCATATTTCATATTGCGAATATTGCTGGAGTCGTAAAAAATCTTTTTTTTTTGTGTTTTCAAAGGAAAGAAATAAAGAAAATATCTAAGAAAAAAAAAAAAAAAAAAAAAGAGGAACTTCCACATATTCATACTTAGACGTAAGATAGTCACTTCTGCTGTCTGAACGTAAATCGCGAGATACTTTTCCGCAAATACCGTTTAACACGTGCATGAATAAGGAAAAAGCTAAGCAGAATCAACAAGTGCCACAGACATCAAGGCACGCTTTCAAGCGGATCCCCATCAATTTCCTGTCTGCCATATTTTCGCCCCAAGCAAAGGCAATTGCTTTCCATTTTTAAACATTTTTTTATTTATGTTTTTTTTTTTTTTTTTGCTCCCATTTGTAGGAGGTTTTTATTTTATTCATGCTTTACTGTGCCTTTTGAATCATATTGTGTTTCTATCGAGTGACGATTTACAATCGTATTACGCATATCGTTCTTGCAGATAAATTCAGGATTTGCATAGCAAAATTTGCATAATACGGATATGTCGTGTTCCGTTAAGCACACGAGAATCTCGACTTTTATTGACTATGTTACGAGAAATATGAAATCAAAAGCTTAAGTTCAATATTACTAGAAATCTATTTGTTCGAGATCAAACGGGAAATTCGAATAATAATGATTATAATGAAAGGGAATATATATAGTGGATGGATGTAGAAAGGAAAAAAGGAAATAAGAAACGAAGTCTTCCAGTCAATACGATACCTTTTACTTTATTATCGCTGGCACGCGAATGTTTAAAAGTAATTTTATTTACAAGAGCTGTGCTCGAAAAATACATTTGAAGCCAAAGTGCTTATGAGGATTATAGAAGCGTATAACTATGATGATTTTCCTCCGAAAATGATATTAAATGAAATTTCATTAAAATTTCTTAAGCACCTCAGACCTAAAGACTGGGTTTTATCGTGCACGATGATGTACGTTTTACAAAAGATTCGATTGAGGCACTGTTGCCAGTTGCGAGGAGATATCATTGACTTTTACACATCTACTTTGTTCGAGCATGGCCGCTTTGGGTAGGCCTTCCCTATGCCTCTCATGAGCAGGGAGAAAGTTAGGTATTCAAAAAAAGTTTTGGTTTTGTGTTTTGCTTTTGCTTTTACATTTCAGCTCAATCCTGAAAATATGCTACTTTTTTATTAAAAAAAAAAACCCTATTATTTGAACACATCACCTTTTCCCTGCTCAATGACTACCAAGAGAAGTAAATAATTCCTATTGACCGTGACTGGGATACTTCAAGTGATGCATCGCTTAGTAGAGGACTTCCCCTTATTTGCAACTGGGTAGCCACACAGACAGAGAGAAAGAGAGTTAAGAAAAATACAATCAAACCTCGACACAACCATATGAAATTCACTTCAAATTCGTATGAAAAGTACATCTAGCACCTAGGAACTACTCCCATATATTATTCACCGGCCTGTTGAAAACGCATGTGTACGTTGGTACTTCTATTTCCATTACATTTTTATTCAGAAAGTAAGGATGAAATAAGGTAGTATTAGGATTTCGAAATAACCCGAGAATTTTGCCATAGCATGTATAGACAGAAAATATTTACGCGCTGCAATTGCAAGTAATATATAAAAATCTGGCATACGCTGCGTATGCGTAATTTTAATGCCAAGCAGTAAATCACATTGCGTATACGCACCAGTTTACGATCTTTGGGAATAAGTTGCAGAGTCAATATGATGAAAAGATTTCTAAATACACATTGATTTCACTCTTTGATTTCAAAATAAGGACTCATGAAACTTTTATTTTCTTTATTTAATTTCATCATTGTTACATCAAACGAAGACACGGCCCATAGTTGGCCGTATTTGGTTGAGATGCCAACTTGCGAACCGAGTGGCTGAGGTCCCAGCTGAGGTCGTGGATGTTTGCGTCGTTTTTTCTGTTTCTGGTTTTCTTTGTTTTCCCTTTATTCGTGGCATCCCAACGTGACCATGCGAGGCCTAAGAGTTGTCACCCATAATGGTGGCAGCCACACTAACTTAACCTAACCTAGATCAAACGAAAAAACTTCTTACTTTAAGATTTCCAACACAAGAAAAACAATTAAGGGTGTTATAGTCAGGCGAGCCTGACAATAGAATACCCGACACAGACTCACATGTTCAAATAATTTTTAATATCAAGAGGTGTTTAAGGCCATAAGGGGCCCCATATACCGACTTTTGATAGATTTATTTATGAAAAATGCCCCGTTGCCACGCCCAATTTTTTCCAATTTTTGTTCAACTATAATCGGAAGCTTAAATATACGCTCAAATTTTAAGTTTCATTAAAATATTTCTAAAAAATTAAGATTTTGGGGCAGTTTTGGGATTTTTGTGACAGACCCTAGAACTGGAGGTACCCTTAAAAATGGACCGATCAAGGAAATTTTTTGGAAGGATGCTTAAGGCTACAAAGGAAGCATAAGTGCCAAATTTCGTTCAAGTCCCATTTGAATTTCGGGTGTAGGAGACAATTTTCGAAAACCGCCCTTCTGCCACGCCCACTTTTCCAATTTTTGGAAATTATATTACTAGCCTTTAAATATGATCAAATATCAAATTTCATTAAAATATCTTGAAAAACTTCGATTTTAGAGCAGTTTTTGTGATTTTCGTAACAGACCCTAGTACTGGAGGTAACCCTAAAACTGGTCCGATCGGGTCCACTCTCGAACTTGTTCTTACTCATGTCCCCGTGAGCACGCATACCAAATTTTGTCAAGATAGCTCAACTCCTTCGATAAGATAACTGTATACAGACAGACGGGACGGACGGACAGACAGACAGACGGACATGGCTAAATCGAATCTCCTGGTGACGCTGATCATTTCCATATATATTTTTTATGGTCTTTCTCGACTGGTTCTGGGTGTAACACACAACCACACAAACGCAATATACCCTCGACACAGAGTGTGTCGGGTATAAAAATGTGAAGAGCCCATTTTCTTAAATTCAATTCGTTTTAAATTTTCCTCAATTCCTTTAAGATTTGCAGACATTCAATTGAACCCTTTTAAGTTTTCTTAATGGCAAATTCCCTTGACATTAAATTTTCCCAATTGAAAACACAAAAAAAAAATTCGACGACTTCCCAACTACGTTGAAATATGTGAATTCCGAGAGAAAAAAAAAACGAAAAACAAAAAAAAACACGCAATATAAGAGGAAGAAAAACAAAAGAAAGGTCTGTTGTAAGCTTTTGGAGCGCCATCCATTGTATGCCAATTTATACTTTAACCGTTATCTGTGATTGTTGGCAATTCCATTGCACGGTCGTTAGCATGTCTATCCGTGTTTACAATGCAAATAAATGTCGATCAACATTGCGCTCCAAAAAAGCCGAAAGCCAATTAACATTACACCAACATATAAGACTTCCTAAATAAACAAATAAACAGAAATATATATAAATATATATATATATATAAATAATAATAATAAAATCGCCTTTGTATTACTAAAAATACTTGAAAAATACTTTTCCCTTGGTTCTTCAAACTTCACCGTTTAGTATGATTTACAATTTTTCTTCGCACATATGTCTTTAATTTGCTAACCATTCGACATACACATCAAGTAAACTAATTATGTATGTAACTAGGCGAATAGTGTCAGCTTAAGAGTTTCCTCCTTCGCATTCTACAATCCATATGGGCAATATTCATGCTGGTAACGTTACGCATACGTCCGATATTTTTTAAATGTTTCACCTCAAACTTGACGAAACACAATGAAAACACGAATTTTTTTGAGCCCTTGTGTTAGAAATAACTAGACCTGCAATTCGTTCCTCAAAATATTTTTCATTGCACTTATGGTTAAGAAGCTATAAGGCTGAGAACACACCAGATCAAATGAAACGAAACAAAACATTCCGTCCGCCTGTCTGCCCGTCTGTGTGTATACAGTTTTCTTATCGAAAGAGTTCATCTATCTTGATGAAATTTGGTATGCGTGCTCACGTGGACATGAGTAAGAACAAGAACGAGAATGGACCCTATCGGACCATTTTTAGGGGTACCTCCAGTACTAGGGTCTGTTATGAAAATCACAAAAACAGCTCTAAAACCGATGTTTTTCAAGATATTTTGATGAAATTTGGCATTTGAACATATTTTAGGCCAATTAATGTGATTAACAAAAATTAGAAAAATGGGCGTAGCAGAAGGGCGTTTTTCGAAAATTGTCTCCCACTCCCGAAACGCCTATGGGACTTCAACGAAAATTGCCACTTATACTTCCTTTGTAGCCATGAACATCCTGCCCAAAAATTGTCTTGATCTGTCCATTATTAAGGGTACCTCTAGTACTAGGGTCTGTCACAAAAATCCCAAAACTGCCTCAAAATCTGACTTTTTCCAAATAATTGAATGAAACTTAGAATTTGCGCGTATATTTAGGCCTCCGATTAGAATTCCGAAAATTTTGAAAAGTGGGCGTGGCAAAGGGGCGGTTTTCATAAAGAAATTAAACAAAGGTCGGTATATGGGGGCCCAATGGCCTTAAACAATTCCTGATATTAAAAATTATTTGAACATGTGTGTCTGTGTCGGGTATTCTATTGTCAGGCTCGCCTGATTATAACACCCTTACTTGTTTATGTTCATTTTTTTTTTAATTCAGGCACTACCGCGTTAAAGTAACGGAAAGCATGCAGAATAAGTTTTTTAATTTGTATGGAAAGAAGATCAGAAAAAACGCTGCCCTGTAAAGTTTATTATTTGTCACTTATATCAATTCAAAGATTAATCTTGGATTGTCGTTTTGGAGAGGTTTTTGTGGAGATTTCTCCACAAATCTCCAAGCCTCATTCATTTTGTGTTCTTTTTCAGCATTGCATGTCCTTACGGGCGAGTTATACTTTTTAGCTACTAACGGATATAAAACAGAGTTCTCATTTCGATAAGGATTCCCGACAAGAAAAATTAGTCACAAAAGAGTCCCCTTGACTCTCGTGTGACTGAGCTCGTTGCTAAAAATAGGTCATGCGGACTTAAATTTTAACTTAAAAGTGACCGAAACAGCGCAAAATTATGTGACAATTTTCTTGTTGCAGTGTTAGTCACACGAAACTCAACAGAAACTACTCAGTTAGAAACTAGTCACAGAAAACTTCTCAGAAACAAGCAGAAATCACACAATATAAGCGCTCAGTAACGTACTATTTGAAATGTTGCCACTGATTTTTAATAAATTTTTTTTGCTAAGAATTTGTTGCCACCAAATTTTAAAACTGACAAGAAAAAATCTTTCATATTGAATTGAATAAATAATAAATAGACTTTGAGCATCAGTTCAGCTTATTTCCAAAACGAAATTTTACAAACGCTTTCAGTTTTATGGTGAAATATAGCATGTAACCCCCTTCAAAAATTACGCCCCTCAAGAAATATGCTTATTTTATAATTTATGTTAAAAATATAATATTTTCAAATCCTTACTTTGGCTTTAGAAATGTAATTTTTTGTATTTTGGATAATGAATGCATTCCATACATGATGCCTTTTAAATACGCTTTTTTGCTTAAACCTAATTGTGAATCATGTTGAAGTACTTTGTAGTTTTATAAATTCTAACCTCTCATAAAATAATCAATCGTATAAAAAAAATGGCAGATTACTTTAAAGTTCTTCAATGCGTATTTGAAACCCCATTGTGACCAAATCAAGTTGCCAACGGCTATTTTCAAACACTATAGAAACCGTAACGGTTGCATGGGAATGATTCGCAACCTTATAGCTACTGTTCAGTGACTACACTAGTGCGATTGAAGTAGAACTACGACTAAATCGGTTACTTACTATTCACATCGGTTCCACAAAAATAACTGCTGCCCATTTGAGGCAATCTTCCCTTTTTGGGGGAATTTAGCTATTGCGAGATTAAAGACCTCAATAAAAACTGTTATCACATCAAGGTTTTGTGCAATCGTAAAAAAAAAAATTTCAATAATTAATCGCCCAAATTAGTTAAACATTATTCCTTATATTAATATTCGCAATTTTTAGATTTGCCCCGCTTTTGCGAACATTTTTATATTCTCGTGAGAACCAGAAGGACAGAAGAAGGGTAATGTTTCTCGTGCCAGTAGTTCGCCCCCGATATTTATGACATGCCATTACACCAGTACTATGATAACTAGCCATTTTGCTACCCAAAAAATGAATGGTGTGAAGTATATTTTTTGTTTGTTTGTTTTGTGCTGGAACATATCGCACCCCGTCAACTAGAGTGGCACAACTCAAAATTTTGAATCTTTTTCATTAGTACAATAAAGTATACTCCATTATTGTTATTACAAATAGCAATAAAAAACCATTATGTCCTTTTTGCTGCAATGATTTGATCGTTTGTTGGCATCGACAAAGAGACTCATTTTGAGTTAGTGCTTTTTTGATTATTTGAAGTGAGTTCAATTTTATGTTGTGTCTTTAATGATTAAATTCAATTCTATTTGTTCAACTTTAAATCATCAAAGAGTCATCACCAAAAATAATACAGAAATATTTTGGTCAAAAAATTTAACAAAACGAACATAACTCAAAGACAATCATTTTTCTAAAAAATTTTAAAATCAATTCTCATAAGATTCCCTGTATGAGCCTCTGTAAAGCTCTTCTTCGCAAAAAACAGCGTTTTATTTTACAAATATGTTTTATTAGCTCAAAAATATTTGTTAGTGTTTTCTGAAAAATTACAAATTTTGAGTTGTGTCTCTTTAGCTGCCGGGGTGCGATATGCAAACAAAGGCGCCAAATTCAGGTAAATGCTTTGGTGTGCACGAAATAAGTTGGAATATGCATCATTTTAAACTTTTTACATAATATTATGTGGACAACACTGATTTTTAAGCACTGAGTAGCTACATGGGTACCAAGCAGCTAATTTAAACTGCACTATTGTTGTAGAAGAACCCGCAAAGATTTGTTTTTCTTGACCCTTGATCTTGATCTCGTTCAAGCCTTACTTTTGAATCGAGTCGATGTTGAAAAAATGTTTATAGACACGTGTTTGCTGCTATGACTAGCCAAATAAACTAACAATATAATATTGGTCACACAAATGTACTAAAATTAGTATGAAACAAGTAAGAAAGCTAAAGTCGGCCAAGCCCGACTTTGAAATACCCAGCGTCCCAACATTATTGGAGCACTATATTTTGCCTTTCCGTACGAAAGTTACACCAAATTAATGTTTGCGGGCTTGATAGTGAACGGAATGTGCCTTATGCTTTGTAAGTTAAGAAAAATCTCAATTTGTGGGCGTGGCAGTGGGCGGGCTAAATAAATTTTTTTTCTACACCTTTCGTTCAACTTGATCAACCTATATTGCGAATTTGAAGCTTCTACGCCTTTTACTTCAAGTTACGATAAACCCTTATTTGTGGGCGTGGCGCGAGGAAACCGGCGTCTATTTTTTTCCAGGATATGTTGTTCCTTTTCGTAGTTTACCAGTACACCAAATATCAATGAAATATGTTGAGTGGTTCGCAAGTTACAAGCATTTTACTGAAAACGCATTCAATTCATTTTTGGGTGTGGCAGTAGGCGGATGTCTCCCATTTTTACTTAGGATCATACTCGGATCCCAATATACTTGTGTGTGCCAAATTTCGACTTGATTGGTCCAGCCGTTTCGGAGGAGATCCGACAACGGACGGACGGACGGACGGGCAGACAGACAGACGGACATGTCTAAATCGATTCAGTTTTTGATCCTGATCAAAAATATATATATATATGTCTATATCTACGGAGCTTAGTTCTGGCTGTTACAAGATTTGCACAAAACGAATATACCCTTTTTACGCTGGTTATAAAAACTTGGTAGCTACCATGATACAAGAAAACAAGATAGCGCCACTTCAGTACCGCTATTTTGAGGCTCTCTTTGAGAGCCGAAAATTGAGTTTGTGACGTCACTGAGCGAGAAATTGTTGTTGTTTCCCATGCTATTCAAAAAAGTAAAAAGCCGGTTTAACATGGGAAACAACAACAACGAATCGCGATTTTGAGTTTGTGACGTTTCCTCTCTCAAGTGGCGCTATCTTGTTTTCTTGTATCATGGGTAGCTACAATATTTAATCGCTATAAGTATTGAATGAAACCCTTTTGTGCCTACTCTTACTTGCCACAGAGAAGTTTCTTGAACGCGCTCAGTAACAAAAATCTGATTCGGTTGCATTGAATTTATTCGAAACTTGATAGTGATTCGCAGTTTCAATTCATATAATGTGTAACCGATAAATATAGTTATGTGTGACTCCTTAAAAAAGAAGTTACAGAAAACCTTTTTTTTTTTTTTTTGACATATCGGCAACTGGATTGGTTTCATGAAACTCCTTTTACGACTTTTCAGTAACTGATTTTGGTTGCAAAGCATTCTTGTGTTCTGCTCGGGGAATAATAAAAAAATATGCCCTTTAAATTTTAAGCTTTAAAAAGTTTCCCCCCATTGGTTCAATTGCTGGTGTAAGAACTTGGGCAACAATCTGAAAACAAAAAAAAAAAAAAACATTGACGACGCGAATATTGTCGTGCTAATGTAAACTGGAAAGCAATATTGCCGCTTGAAACATATATGTATGTTTGTTGACCAAAAATGTTGTTCAACGTGTACAAGCACCTTAGGTTAGGTTAGGTCAGGTTAGGTTAGGTTAGTGTGGCAGCCAACATCAAAAGCCTCTCGCTTCGTAAGTGTTGGCATGTCTAGAAACTACAGCACAGAGGCCGTCGACAGGCACCTTAAGTAAGAAAATTTGAACGAAATTTAATACTTATGTATTTGAGCAGGTCTCCTTGCCATAACTTTAAGCCAAATTAAAGCATATTCCTTGTGCAAAGTCAATTGTCTGAATCTTCATATCTTTCAAATTAGTTAAAAATTATTTTATTGTAAATTGATATTATTTTAGTTTTTCTTTGAGTGATTTCAAAGTTGTTTTTTTTTTTTTTTCAAGTTAATTGAGAACCACACAGAGCCAAAAGACTAAATACAATACCCTGTAAATTAGAACAAAGGTTAGAAGATTATCGTGTTTCTCCAACCCGATGTCGGTGAGTTAAAATCCCCTTCAGGCAAGAGTTTTTTTTAATACTTTTTTTTGGGTAAAAAGTAGATACTAATATATATTTAAATAATAATTAACAAACTTAGAAGAATATGCTTTCAACCAAACTTTTTATTCAAAATAATAAAAAAAAAGAAAATTTCTAGTGGAACTTATAGGACTTTTTCAAAAAGCTTGTGTATGACGTTTTTGAAGAAAGGATGGAAACTTTACTGCATGGGTGGCAGCTTCTTTTCTCCCCCATGAGATAATCAAAATTTTCCTTAATATATAAAATTTGCCTGCTTCTTTCACAATTCCCAATTTTTCCACGTCTTATTTCTGCCTGCAACAGGATTCGAACTCCAGCCTTCGGATTGCTATGCGCTACGCCACGGAGAGATCGAATACTTGTAGATTAAATATATTATATTAAAGTTCATGAATATAATCTCAATTAATTGATTTTCAACTAATTTTAGAACATATTTTTTTCAATCTGATTGCCTGAATTCCGATAGGGCACCTTCAACATTTTATGCTTGTATTATTTTTCATTTTTGATTAAACTTCAAATTCGTTGAAAAAGGAAAAAAGGGGAAAAGGAAAAAAGGAAAAGAGGAAAATAGAAAAAAAAAAAGGAAAATTGCATCGCTTCATTTTTTCTTAATTTTTTTTTTTTTTTTTTTTTTTTTTTGCGTAAAGCCAACTGTAGTCGTGCATTTTAGTGTCATTGCAATGGCAATCGTTCCATGGCTTCCAGCCATTTACCTCGCATTTTGCGTTAGCTCCATCATTCAAGCGCACACAAATCTCTTCATTGGTCTTTTATTAAGCACTTCCAACAACTCCAGCCCCCCTTGGTCCATCACTGTTAGTGCGCAATTGTTTCAAATGTTTCATTTCTTTCAAATTTTTTCATTTTTCCTTTGCTACTCTGTTACTCTTCCAGTTGGATATCGAGTGCTCATGGATGCGTGAATCTCACATTGATTGGATTTTTCAAGGACCTGCTTGCGTTGTGCTCTTACTGAACTTGGTATTTCTCATACGCATCATGTGGGTAAGTCTTTTGCTCTTTTTTTTTTTTTTTTTTTTGGCCATTCAACTGCGTGCGATGGAAAACGGACGAATTTGAATTGCAAAGCGATGCGAATACAAAACGCAAAAATCGGAATAATAAATTGAAAAAGCAAAAAGCAAAGAAAAAATATTTTTATTAAATTTCTTCCGAAGGTTCTCATAACAAAACTACGCTCAGCGAATACGCTTGAGACACGACAGTATCGTAAGGCTTCTAAGGCTTTGCTTGTGCTCATTCCGCTATTCGGCATTACATATTTACTAGTCTTAACCGGCCCAGAGCATGGAATCAGTAGAAATTTATTCGAAATTGTACGCGCTTCTCTCATCAGTACCCAGGTAAGAAGAAAATTCCAATTACCAATTTCAAATATCCTTAGATATTTTTTGTTTAAACTATCCCGATTTCTTCGTTCATACATATGTACATACGTACATATGTATGATTGTATGTATGTATGCATGTATGCATGTATGCATGTATGTACGTATGTAACCCATATCAATTACGGGATAATGAATTTTTTTGTCTTTTCCCTTTAGGGCTTTTCGGTTTCACTCTTTTTCTGTTTTCTCAACTCTGAGGTCCGTCAAACACTGCGACACCGGTTCGATAGATGGCGCGACAATCGCAATATACGTCGAAGCAACTCCCAACGCAATCGAAGGTAAAATGTTTAAGTCTTTAATTTCCGCAATTCGGACTTACGCTCTTTTAGTGTCGAATATTTATTTTCATTTTTCTATCTATTTATTCAGTATATTCTCAGCCCTATTCTAAATAAATATTCCCCGGGAATTTTTCCCCCAGAAACTTTTTTTCCACGCAAAAGGAAGTGTTCTAAGCATCAATAATGAATCGAATATGGTGACCTCTGCTTAAAAATGTTCGATATTCTTGCTCCCGTTATGATCTCTTCCCAGTGTGCTTAGAAAAGCTGAGTTTTTTTTTTTTTTCAAATTCGCACGGAAAAATTCCCCGGGAATATATGTATATAATATTTAGAATCGGGCCGGGCCGTCTGTGTAACGATCGTAAATTATGTTTGTGCATTTGTGCGCCAAATTCATAAAGATCAAAAAATAAATAAATATGTATGTAGATATCGAATTGATCAGCATCATCAGAAGATTCGTATAGGCATATTTTTTCTTCCCTAAGCATGTCTGTCTATTTGCACAAAATTCTCACAAGAAACCCGCTTTTGCGATTACATACACACAGAGCGAAACTGCAGATCTAACCCAGCGGGAAATTATCTCCTGCATTACAAAGTCATCAGTGATATCATCGATGACATATAGGTGACAGTATCATGCATGACACCTTGGGGGACAACTCGTCGCAGAGGGGTGCTGTTCATGTGCTTGAATCTCGTTGGCTGCTGAAATTTAAATAGATTTTAGCGTCAGTCGAGTGTTCGTGTAGTGAAGTCCCAACAAGCAAGATAGGGAAATCTGACTAGCATTAAGTCCATTCGACCTAGTTTGGTTGAATTTTCCCTATTTTTGACCGTTTTTTTTGCCTTATAAATTACCTCTCTTTAAAGTCTTTTTTTCAAGGTAGAAATTACTTAAATTCTACCTTTGCGATGCCTTCAAAGTCATTTCAACTTTTAATAAAATTTTTGGTTGAAAAAATGTTAAAAATGCCCTCCTTAATGCCTTAGAAGTGACTTGACTTTGATTTCGAAATTATCTGAAGTTTTTAAGGCATATAAACCAAATTTTTACCTTAAATTCAAGTATCAAGTCCGTTTTACTTTAAAGGCTATATTAAGGCAAAAATTGACTTATTTTATTGGATACTTCAACGTATAAGTCGAGTAGTCTTGATTTTTCGACCTTAAAGTCAAATTGTCGATTAGGACGAAATAAGTCACACTAAAAAAATCATATGCCCTGTTCTGCCCTATATTTGCCCAATCATAAGAGCGTGAATGTTTTTGATCTCACGTAGCGCCAAAGAGCATGATGCTCTCAGCTCTCACTGCGCAAATGACGTCACGTCAGAACTTCTCATATGACGCTGATGTTGTTTTGAGTGTAACTCAAGCCAATTTTTGTGTTTAATTTATGTTTATTTTTATGTACAAATGCAGTAAATTTGTGTTTTATTTCAAATATTTAAAATTACAATTAGGGTCCTCATGGAACGCAGCTACACCGTGTAAACTGAGAAAAGTTAATAAAACTGTCAAAATTTGTATGAAATTTTTACTTTTTTACTTACTTAACTCAGTTTACACGGTGTAAATGTTTTGCATGAGACCCCTTAATGTTTTTCCTTTTTGAAAATAGTAGGTAATGTTTTCAATATTTTTCTATAGAGTAAAAAAGACATATCGTTAGCTTAATATAGATGAAATTCGTAGATGGTCATATCATATACAGGCATGCTCTAGAATCTGAATTCATTTCGACTAAAAATTCAATTTGAAATGCACAAATATTTTGAAGGATTACATTTTAAACCGAAAACAGTTTTATGGGAAATATAAAATGGTTAAACAATTTTACAGTATTCAATTACTTAGACTTTCTTATAATAACTACATTAAAAAAGTCAAAACTACAAATCTTCCTCTTTTATTCAGTTATTTTTTTTCCTGTAAAATACTGAAAATGCATGTTACGCCCTTTTTATATTAAGCTTATATTTAAGTATGCCCCTCCATCTGTTCATTTGTCCGTCTGTTCATTTGTCCGTCTGTCTGTCTGTCTGTCTGTAAGAGAATACATTTATTATTTTCCAAAGTAAAAAGTTTTGAGTTTTTTATGCATTAATTCAAACATAAATATATGCCCAGTTTGTTGACCGGGACCAAAACTCGATTTAGTTAAATCTCGGCGTAAAATACAACAAAAAAATAGGATTTTTTAATTAAATCGTTAGTTAAATGAGGAGCTTAGGAACAAAAGGTGACATTTACGTGTTTGGAATTTTTGGGTTTTTCATTTTTATACGACTCAAAAGGTTGACTTTTATCATTATCCGCTAAGATTAGTTTAAAAAGTTACTTGCTTCGTAGAAAAATGAGCTTGAAAAGCTGCTTCTGGGGCAAAAAGTTACTTTTTAATATTTATTTTCTCAATTTACTCAAAAAAATAAAAAGTGTAAATGTCACCTTTTGTTCCTAAGCTCTTCAAATATAAAAATAAAACACAAAAGTTCTCTTGATTCACATGCAAGACAACAACCACGTCATGAAAAACTCCTTCATGACGTCACGCCATATCTCTTTCTATTTGCGCTAAATGTACATTGCACGCACGTGTTTGTGAAATGTCGAGTATTTTGGCGGAATATTTACTTTCAAGGCGATTTAAAGGCAAAACGCCGATTTAGGTCGAAATGTCTCTAGAATGCCTCAATAAGTTGGAATACCTTATTGGTACTAAAATAAATAACAAAGGACCTGATAAGGCTACTTGAACGAAAAATGCCTTAATAAGTCATTTTAGGTCAGAAATTATTTTAAAAAAACTTGACTTGTAAGTTTAAAATACTTAATTAGGGCATTCCAAATTATAGGTTGAAATTTCAAAGTGAATTTGACCTATTTGGTTAAGAAAACACGGATATTCGACTTTGTGGTCCATGTTTACGTTCTGCCATCTTGTTTCGTATTTCAGTTTGCAAATTCTTCTTCTCAATCTGTTTCAGTATGAAAAAAAAAATTTCTTTAAATAAAATTTTCTTTTATTTTTCATAATTGAAATGGCCCGAGAAAAATTCAGAATTGCAAGAAATACTTTCACCATAAATCTTAGCTGGCATATATAATTTGGTTTTATGAATCGAAAATATTTTTCCATAAAACCCATATTTTATTTATTCTTTTTTTCAAATAACATAAGTAGTTGCTAGAATTTTCATTCTTTCATTCATTGCACTATGTGTAAATACATATTAATAAGTAAGAAATTATTATACCTATATCTTTCTCTTTTTCTCTACTTGAATTCATTTAATTCATAAGCCCAGTTTAGGTGAAAATTTCGTAATTTCGACGTCCTTTTGACTTCTTTTATACTTATTTTTGGTCGAACTGCATTCTTAACTCCCTAACTTTAACAACTAAATGTCTTATTATGCCCTATTATTACTGCCAATCGACTTCCATTCTATTCCCCACTTTCGACGAATCAACGTCGAATGGACGTAATTTTGCTTTATTTAGGTCAGGTCAAACAAATAGTGTGCCCTTAAACGCAGTCGAATCGACTTATTTTCGACATATTTTGTTAGTTGGGGTGGCGTAGTGGATGCGTGCTTGACCCACAATCCGAAGATCGCGGGTTCGAACCCTAGCTGAGGCGAAGAAAAATTGTTAAAAATAGATTTTCGAAATATTGCAAAATATTCAAAGAGAAGACAAAGAAGAGAGTTTTCAACTGGTTTTCCATAAATTGACATTTAGAGAGATAAGAGAATGTGCTGCAATCAAAATATTATTTCGCCATCGCACCCCTAGCATGACATGTCACGCTAGGGAGCAACCAATGACATTTTCTTATCCCACTATGACATTGTCTCCGGTGAATTCACTGTCCAGCTCCTGTAGAAATGTCATACAAAATGTCCCATTAAATCGCATGCGTTCCGGCTCCAGTCACCCTGACTTCATCGATGATGTCAGGGGGACAATTCCCGCTGGGAAGCTAAATTGGTCACGTATTGGATCAAACTGGCTTAGTGTGTTACAGATTAAAAAATGATCGAAAGGATAGGGGACAACGCAGATAAATTTTCCGAAAAAAAATCTCGATTAGATACCCGATAAGCCTGCCTTTTTTTGGATGATTCTATCACCAGCTGTGCTGTGCATCAAAAGAAGGATATTCTCTGCCCACTACAATGAAAGGGACGCACATTTTAAATAACCGCCACAATGCTTGCTTGCGACGTTTCGCACAGACATACCTACTTACAAATTTAATGTACAACAAATGGCCGCAGGATCGTGGAGTTTGGAACTTTCTCGAATATCTACCAATGACAAAGGAAAAAACTTCAAGAAAATACTATCCTCTTTTTTTTTATCTAAAATATTTGAATATTGGTTGCATAGGTTAGATTAGTGTAGCTGCTGCCACCGTTAAGGGTGACAATACTTAGGCCTCACATGGGCCTGTTGAGATACCACGAATAATGGGAAAACAAAGAAAAACGAAAACAGAAAAAACGACATAAACATTCACGACCTCAGCTGGGATTTGAACCCAGAGCCATTCGCTTTGTAAGTTGGTATCGCAGCCAACTACGGTACAGAGGACGACTATTGGCTGCATAAAACTTTTTAAATTTTTTAACTAGAAATTGGATGTGTGTTGATCTCGCAGGTGAAGGAAGGGTATTTTCTCATCAAGTTGTTAGTTCGATGCTTAGATATTGAGATATTATTTATGATTGTTTTTTTTTTCTACTTTAATTCATCGTTATTTGCCTATTTAAGGAGCAAAACTATTTAATTGGTTTTAAATTCAAAATTATTTTTCTTCATATTCCAAAAAAAAAAAAAAAAAAAAAAAATCATTTCATAAATTTCCCCTTAAATATTTCAGATACCGTTTGTCCAAAGACTATTCACAGAGGTCGAGAACCGAAAGCTTACGGTAAATTGATTTTTTTTATATAAACTCACCGATATTTT
This sequence comes from Chlorops oryzae, assembly GCA_020466095.1. Lineage (NCBI taxonomy): Eukaryota > Metazoa > Arthropoda > Insecta > Diptera > Chloropidae > Chlorops > Chlorops oryzae. The sequence goes on from CM035806.1 coordinate 46,792,126, forward strand.
ACAATAAAGCACAAAATTATAATTATTCAAATTATTCAAAGCCTTATAATTTCAACTGAATCCTCAAAAGTTCTTCTTCTTCAGAACTTTAAATGCTAAATTTTGAAAAACCTTAAAACGAAAATCAAACTTAAATTCCAATCGATTAAAATATTTATAATTTTTAGGGCAACAGAAAATATTTACGAAAAACGTTTAAAAATAAAATATAGCTTGAAAAAAAATTTTTATTTTTTTATTGTTTAATATATATAAGTATATAAAAAAATTTAATCGAAGAATTTTTCTCATCGATAAATATTTTTTTTTTATAAACAATTTAATGCTGAAATTTTGATAAAAAAAATCGATTTTTATTTTTGAGAAGCCGCCATTTTGTCAAAAAATTTTATTTTGCTTATTCCTTCGATTTAGTAATAAATTTAACATTAATTTAACGAAAACTGTTTGTTTTTTTTTTTTAATTTGAGAGGATCCAGTTCGGAGATATAGTGGTCACCGCAAATCGTGTTTTTTGAGAAGAGCTCCCGGAGATCAGCTGTAGCACCTTTCAAAATTAATATTTTTACCAATACCAAGTCTTAAAGTACAGTTAAAATATACCATAATATATCTTCAAATTATTAGATTAATAAATTTAAAAGAATTTTCAGGAAAAATTCTTGAAAAATCGCTTTTTTTACCTTCTAACTGTATATAACACCCCTTAACAGAGGTGTCCGCTTAAGAGCAAACTATTTGAGAAGCCGAAAGAAACACTAGAGAATTCCCAAATAGTGTCCGCTTAAGAGGAGTTTCTGCAAGGAAAGAGTACACTGTATATAAGTGCAATTTTTAAGTGCAAATAATACATACGAAGAAATCTACTGAAAAACATATTTTAATGAGTGTTAAAGAAAACATCAAACACCTTAAGGATATTTTTCATGGGAATGAACTTGAGGAGTTCAACGGCATTTTTTCATTGTCTTTAACACATTTTTGCCGCTTTTAGGGCATTTTTCCGAGCTCCACTTAAGTACTTAGTTATTGAGCATGACTTGAAAATAAATGGTCTTAATTTTGGAGATGAAGAACTGCGCGCCTGTGTGAAAGAAGGCTATTTTGTGAACGGATCCCGAATTTTTTGGAGAAGAATGTTTGCACTTAAAAAGCGTTTTGTTAAATCCATAGTGAATTCGTTGACTCATTTGGTAGGCTTCAAATCTATACACCACATATGTTGCAAAAAATGTTAATTCCTCGATGCGAAAAGCTTTCGGGTATTCGACTTCGATGCGACATTAAAAGCTCGATTGTGTTGCGGTTAGTTGCGCGCTATGAAAACTGTTTTATGTTCTAAATGAGCAATTCTATGAAAGCTTATTTTATTTTAAAGCAAATATTTGATATATTTGTGAAAAAAAAAAAAACATTTATTTGATGTAAAAAAATATGTGGTTAAACAAAAAACAAACAAAAAATGTCTAATTTTGTAGGGTAAGGTCACCTCAAGTGGTCTGTCACTTCGACTGTCTTCGTTCGAGGTCTTTTTTTTTTTGTGAGTTTCTCATTTTCCAAAGAACGCAAAAAAAACGAACGGTACCTATATAAAAACCACGGTTAACTTGCTTCACCAAATTTGTATTTCAACTTTTGCTTAGGGGGTCCACAATAGGTGACATTACCATATATATAAGTATATTCTGTTGCCCTAATTATTTTTCTTCATATTTATTTTCTTATTGCTATTAATTTCTTGCGTTATTTCTTTATATAGGCTGACATCGTCGAGTCCAGTACCCGCCGGCCACAATGAATGATATAAGTTCATTAAATACATACATACATACAAGCCTGCTAGCATACAAACATTCACGCTGACACACACACACACACACACACACACAGTTTTGCCAATAAGGAACAAAATTATTTAGGAAAACATTTTTCCATTTAAAAAATAAATGGAAAATATTTTGTATACATATTTTAATGTAACAAGAATAGAAAAATAAAAATAAAATTTCGTTGTGACTTTGTCTTCTTCTTATTTGTATTTTTATTTTTATTCTTATTCTTATTATTATTCCTTTTGTATCCATTTTACATTAGCCTGGAAAGGAAGTATGATCGTCGCTCCTTAAAATTGATTTTTTTTCTATATTCTTACTTTATACCCTTCTAGCACCGAGGAGTACATTGTCTATTTGAAACCCTAGCATATGATTGCCTCTAAGCATAGGAGAACCGGAGGAACTCGCACGGACTTCGTCTAGGCCGAATGACTGCTTGCCCACAAGACAGAATAATCAATATAAAAAATATTGATATGCAGTATAACCTCGACTAGAGGTAAAACTTCTCCGAAATCGGGAGCAACATTTTACAATCCGATCTGAATTTTCTACTGCAAATTTTCCACGAATATTCAGACCGCTCTCATAATGGGAGAACATCAATACAATATAGGTACATATATTTGCTTCTTTTGGATCTTATTGTCGTAGAAACAGAAGAGGAAAACATTCAAGAACTTAATCATTATTGTTATAATTATTCTTGAATTCAATAAATAGTTTTAATGTTATGTTAAATAACAAGATGTAATAGTTAATTAAATGGATGATATTCGTAAACACGGCCATAGGACCGCTTTTCTTTTGAAATTTATTAAGGATAAATGTATCCTATCATGGATAATTTAATGCAATCAATGGCCATGTGCACGCTACCGAAAAACAATTATAATTAATTATGAAAATTATGAATTGAAATACAATAAAAATATTCAAGTGTAAATTATGAAAATATGATATGATTGAAATAAAGCCAATATTCATTGCATTCTATTCTCGAAATTCGGTTTACCAAGTTTTCTCAAAGGTTGGCAATTGCCATAGCCAACAGTTTGTCAAATTAATCAAAATTACACACATTCAGTGTCTGCAGGAACGAGGAAACATTCTTTTACAATTCATCATGCGAATGACGCTTTTTTCAGAATGAAATTTTTTTCTTAATTTTTTTTCAATGAAAACTTTTCGTCATTGACAAATTTTGAAGTTGGTTTGCGCGGAACAGGGATTGATTTTAGGGACATGGTTTCTGAGGGAAATTTTCCTCGAATTTTCCATAGATTACGATTTGGCTATACCATTTTTGATTTTTTTAATTTTTTTTTTTTTTATCACCCATATAAATCGGACCCCCCATATAATTTCACACTGAGACAATTTTCTTTGCAAACATTTAGTACGTAGTTTAGTAAGGAAAATCAAAAGAAAATTTTCTCCATTCAATCGTTTGTAAATTTTGACATGTTTTTTTCAAAAAGTTTTAAAGCCGTTTGCCATTAAATTTCCTCAAAAATTCAATCTTAAGGGCTGATTACACGATATGGCTGCATTGCAAACAAACGTTTAGTTGCGACGTGAATAAATGAGACCGAATGCCATATGGCCATACGTATGGTAATTACACGATTTGCTTTCGATTGGGACAAAATTTGTTCCAAAAACAGCAAAAATTTAGTCAGTAACCATATCGTGTACTCAGCCCTCAATGCCCCCTATTATGAATTACAACTGGGAGTAGTTGTATTTTTCATAATTTCACCCTAACTTTTTCGCTTTTGTTATTACCTATGTACATATTAATTACAACTTTAATTGTTTACCTTCTTGTAAATAAGCCTATATTCAGAAAGTTTTATTTTTGGCCTTTAATGGCACATATTGGATGAAAACCGAACTGAAAAATACTGAAAACAGTCTAGTTGTTATTCATAATAGGGGGTTAAATAACACTGTAGGCTAACATACATACCTATGTCATGGTAAAGGATGATGACGATTAATGACACAGGACAAAGAGGTCAAGGTGATTCTAAAATATGCCGCAATTTCTTGTTCTTCCAATTAATAGGTAACATCTTAATATGTGTCAGTTTTTCATGTTAAAATTTCAATGCTTTTTCAACAAAAGCGGGCAGGTAGCCAGTTCTGTTTTTTTTTTTTTTTTTTTTTAAGGGCCCTGTCCAGCTCTAGGCTGGTCTCCAGTTCGATAAGGAATATCAGCAGAAATTTTCTATTTGTTTCTTGGAGGAAAAAAGGTGCTTTTGAGAGCAACACAGGCAATATGTCATATGGGTCAAAAAAATGACGCTTCATCTCAGATGTAAATTATTTACTCGTTTTTTATTTTTTTCCCCTGGAATTTCCATAACCAATATCTCTCTTGTCAATACGTCAAGAAACAATTCGATATCTCAAGAAAATTTCTTTTACAAAAATTTCTTACGAATTTCTTGAGCTTTTTTTTATATGGAGTTTCTGATTTCTTGCCGAACTGGAGACCACCCTTCTGTCAGAAATGAAAAACTTCATATAAAAAAAAGCTAAAGAAATGCTGAAGGATTTTTTGTATCAGAAATTTTCTGTTAACAGTCTCCAGTTCGTCAAAAAGTAGTTTCTGTTTTCGCTCCCTTTTTTGCTGTAAATAAAACACGGTAACACAGATTTTTCTGTTAGAAATATTGAATTTTCCGTTCTTTCTGAAAGGAATTTTGACAGAAGAGGCAAGCTCGAAAAAAATTAAATGGATTTAACAAGGTTCAATGTGTAATTTTCAGAAATGGATAAATGAAATAAAAAAAATTTAAATTGACCTCAAGCTCGAATAAATTCAAAAAATCATTTAAGATTTAGAGAAAGGTCGAAAAATAAACCAACATAAATGAAATAAAAAATTTTCGATTATAAGGAACGTCCCTGCAAACACACTACCTGTTAATTACCAGGAGATTTAACTAATAGCGCTAACTATACTTATTGGTAGTCAATATGAAAAAGATTCTATTAGCTCCTTAAGGGCAGTGTGAAAAAACTACCTGAAACAAATGTACGTGTAAGAATTTATCCTTTTCTTTCATGTGAACACTCGCATATGTTTTGACATACAGTTGTCTTGCTTTTTCATGGTAGGCATACTGACTGTTTCACGAGTGAAATACCCAATACTATTAACAACAAAATTCGTTAGACATCACGTATATATCAGTAGTATTATCAGGCAGACTTTTAGGTAGGTGTATGGAAAGCCTCACGGAAATGCCTTAGGCATTCCTTTGAAAAGAGATATCAATTTTTTGGCAAGCCTACCTAACGGTAGAATATTTTAGGGCTAGCGTCAAAATTAAGTAATGCTGTGAAAAAAAGATAAAATTCTGTAAAGAGCTGTAAGTCCAAAAACATTCTTTCGACTTAACAATTTTTATTCCATAGTGATGCTTCATCTAGTCCAAAAAAAAAATTCTAAACAAGTAGTCGGTATTATAGCATGAAAAACTATACTTTCACATAGCACAAAGCCGTTTACATCAGCCGTCTCTTTTATGCATACGTAATTTAACAAAGGCTTTTATCCTACTCGCTCTCACTCATATCATACCCTAAGCTTTTTATTTTATTTGTATTAGTGTTTATAAAATTTTTTTCAACTGTATTAGTGTTTCGGGTAGGCGTGTCTTGCAGGGGTCTTGACGTTAAATATATAGATATATAGATTGTCACTATTGCATTAAAAAAATGAAATTATGCTACGTTTTTTCCTTTAAGGAATATCAAGAAAATTCCTGCTAAGATTCCTTACAGAGCTGGAGAGGGCCCTTTAAGTAAGTTGCTTTGTTGATAGTTTTCATGTAAGTATTTACATAGGTAGGTTTTTACGTAATATTTATGTGTACCTGGTAAATACACTATTATGGAATATGGAAAGAATTTACTTACACAGAGAAAAAAATCAACCAGAAAACTAGTTAAATCAAAAGTAAAAACATACAAAACGGCTTCAACAAGGAATATTTTTAATTTTAACAATTTTTCTTGTTGAAAAAATTAAAAATTTTCCTTTTGAATCAACCATATTTCAGGTTGAATTGAAATGATAATTTTCAAAAATGGATTTAAATTTAAATTGTTGAACCAACCACGGACATAGTTGAAATGACAAGATATTTTTTAAAAAAATTCCAAAAAAAATACCTATACAAGAAGAAATGTCAAAAAAAATTTAATTAACGTCCAAAGCAAATGGCCATAGAGCACTCTGCTGAACATGACCCAAAAAATAGCCATCGGATGGACTTCATCCGATTTCGTCACTCCGTTTTGGTGACTGCTTTCGCAATGCTTAAAATAGTTCTAAGATGAATACATATCTTATATGTCTTATTTTATAAAACAAATGAGAATTATACCGAACGAAAAGAAATGTAATTAAACATATTTCCTTTCAATTCAACCAAAAATGTTGTTGACTCAACAATTTTCCTTTTGAAATTTTTGTTCTGCTCGAAAATCAAAAGGACTGTGAATAACAATGCGCCCTTTTAAAAAAATCATGGTTACGTTCGCTCAGTGTATATATGCAATAAATTAAGTATTCAAACACGAACTGAAAATGCTGTCTTTTTAAAAAACCGATTTCTCTTCCGAGCTTTTATTTGTTATGCATTTTAGACCTGTTTTTTAGGTGAAATTGTCTTCTTTGTGTCGTAATTTAGAGAAAAATTGCCTTAATATGCGTTATTGCTAGATACTGCCAACACCCATTCTATTCCCCACTTTCGACGTATACGACGCGTCGTATAGCCGAAATTTTCCCTCATTTAGGTCAGCAAAATATTTTAACCAAAACTAGATAAGAATTTACTTATTTTCGACCCATTTTTCAAGTTGGGAACCCTCAAAGGCATACGAACTCATATATCACACCTCAGCAACAAAGGAGTCACAACTCAAAATCATTTTATCTGTTAGAAAACGCGAAACACAAAATGCGTCGCAGTGTCAATCAAAGCAGAAGAAAGGCATTACATAAGAAAAATAATAAGAAAAACTCAATAGAATTTTCGTGCAGGTAGTCAAGTGACTTAGTAACAAAACCCACAGCATAACTCAGAATAGACAAATTTTGAATTGTGACTCTTTTGTTGTGGAGGCGCGATATGGTTTTTGACAAAAAAATAAACAAACAAAAACGGAAACATAGGTAATTTGTTGATAAAAATGATGAATAATTATTTTTGAAGCCTTAAATCGTTTAAAATGTTTGCCATTTTTTAAATATTGTACATATCATGCAGTAAAGGGTTAAACACAAACGATGTTTTGTTTTCTCATATTTTTTCTCATATATTTATACTGTTTAGTCAAGTGAGACAAACATGGCGCCGTGGCTTAGTTGGTTAAAGCGCCTGTCTAGTAAACAGGAGATCGTGAGTTCGAATCTCGCCGGGGCCTGCAGTGGAAGTTGCAATTTATTTTTTTTTTTTTTAATACCAAAATAAATTAAAATAGGATTAAAAGTTTTAATTTTATTTTAATTCAAAACTGCTGTTAGAAAAACAAAATAAAAAAAATATATATAAATAAAACTGCTCATTAATTTTTTACGCGTATCATCTAACTTCTCGCATGCGATTTTATAGTGTGTTATTTTTGTCACGCCAGAAATAAGTGAGAGCGCATTTAAATTTTGACGATATAGCACCGTCACGGGAGCAATTATTAAATACAAAGTTGTGAATCATTTAAGAGAATAAAAAAATAAATTATTCGTTGAAATATATTTTTATTAATTGCACAAAAAAAAAAAAAAAAAAAAAAAACATCACAAGAGACAAGGCCCCGGCGAGATTCGAACTCACGATCTCCTGTTTACTAGACAGGCGCTTTAACCAACTAAGCCACGGCGCCATGTGGTGCAAGAGCGTCAAAATTGCTTTAAATTCAGTACGAAATAAATTCATTGCAATCATTTTCCGCTATGGGGCTCTCTCCAGTTCCAGTATAAGTAGATAAAACTATTCAAAAAAAAAAAAAAAAAATACACACATATATACAATTACCCTTTGCGAAATTCAACTAATTTTAGATTAATGGAACAACTGATTGATTTAAAGTGACAATTCATTTAAACTCTGACTTTTTCCCATGGAGAAAACTAGCTTTTTTGAACATGGCAATGTCCTACGGCAAAGTCAATTGTCTGAATCTGCATGTCTTTTAAATTAGTTAAAAATTAGTTTATTGTAAATTGATATTATTTTAGTGTTTCTTTGAGTGATTTCAAAGTTGTTTCTTTCAAGTTAATTGAGAATGACACAGAGCCAAAAGACTAAATACAATACCCTGTAAATTAGAACAAAGGTTAGAAGATTATCGTGTTTCTCCAACCCGATGTCGGTGAGTTCAAATCCCCGTTCAGCCAAGCGTTTTTTTTTTCTTTTTAGATAAAAAGTAGATAATAAATTATCTTTTTATTCAAAAGAGAACTTATAAGAGTTTTTCAAAGAGCTTCTGCATGGCATTTTTTGAAGAAAGGATGGAAACTTCACTGTATGGTTGACAACTTCTGTTCTCCTCCTTTCCTTAATATTTAAAATTTGTCTGCCTCTTTCAACTCACGACGACGACTTATGGAGTAGGGCTGACAGTTTGATTGTTTCATTCCTTTAAAAATATATAAGTCCGAACTTGCCTTTTATGTTTTTTTCGAAAAAAATATCAAGCATTAACTTTCTTTTACTTTCTGAATTTTTTTCTGCTCAAAAAAAAAAAAAAAAAATTAAAAACAGAATTAAATGTAGGTAAGGTCACCTCAAATGGTCTGTCACTTCGACTGGACCACTTCAATGTTTACTATGTTGTGGCAGTTAAAATGTCAAACTAAGATTACAGCCAACTTCTTTGCGAACGTCGACAGTAAGTTAAAAAGCTTTCAGCTAAGCACACGGGTTTTTGTTTAAAAGCGAGCGCTTCAAAAAAAAAAAAAAAAAACCTGAAAATAATTTGCGTTTTATAACATTGTGCATCTTTGTGCCAGTGCTGCCAGGTTGAGGGATATTTCCCATTTTGATGGAATTTTTGCACCAAATATTGGCAAAGGGAAAAGGGGATTTTCTTTGCTTTGTTGAATACGATAGAGGGATTTTTAAATAATCGATACAAAGCCCTAAGTGGATCATCCACATTCGAGCAAGCTTCTGCGAGCGGCTCGGCTCGATGTAATGCTCGATCGTATGTGGTAATGTTGGTTGATGAATTGGCTCGCTAACATGACCTTTTACGATCGAGCATTGCATCGAGCCGAGCATCTCGCAGGAGCATGCTCGAATGTGGATGTGATAACGAACTTTTAGTACGTATTTTTTGTTAATATGTATATACATATGGGGCATTTCACGTCAAGTGTACCCGCTCAAAAAACTTTATACCTGGGATTTCGATGAAACTTGGTGGAAATGTTGCGCTATGATAGTACATGAATTGTGCAAAAGGAGGAGGGAAAATATTAACCGCGTGCCTAGATGCAGGGTGTTAAACTTTCGGTCCTTTTTGTATTCAAAAAATTCTACGTCTCGCAAATTGGGAAATGAAAAAAATGTGATAAAGGATTTTTATAGATTTTTGTCTGCTCTTTCCGAAAAAAATATTACAATTCCCAGAAATTATTATTGATGCACAAAAAAACGGTTTTTATTTTTATAACCAATTTTTTGCCGAATGTTAACATTTTTGATATTTTTTAAAATAATTTTAAACGAAAGCTGAGCTTTTTTTATATAAAATGACATCTTAAACAGGATGGGATCTCCAAAACTAACGGCTCAATGAAGGTGTAGAACCCAGCGCGACCCACGCGCCAAGCACGCAGAAGCCGCTATTCAGCTTTATCAACTAGAAAAGTTCAGCAGCCACAGCTGAATAGCGGCTTCTGCGTACTTGGCGCGTGGGTCGCGCTGGGTTCTACACCTCCATTGAGCCGTTAGTTTTGGAGATCCCATCCTGTTGGTTGGTTGGGCGTGGCTGAAATTCACCTGAAATTCAAATGGGACATAAACCAAATTTGTCATGTATGCTTGCTCTTGGTAATAAACATCCTCTCCAAAAATTTTAGCGATCGGCCTATTATTATAATTAGGGGTGGCAAGAGGGCAGTTCTCATGAAGAAATAGAACAAAAATGAGGCCCTTAATGGCCTTTTAAATCTCCCCACCAACTTACCTTAATAGTAGTGGTCTTGAGGCCTTTTCAAACGTACAATTTCTTAAAATAAAATATGTAATTTTGTGCAGCTACCTTAAGGTTTTAATGTTAAGAAATATTGCGATGATCAACATTTTGTTCAGGAAAAATATGTTTTTGTTTGAGGGGATTTTCGTGGGAAATTTCTATCGGTCACTGAGGGAAAAAAGGGATTTTTGTTTGGTTTTCGAGGGAAATTTGGTTCTGAAGTACTGGCAACACTGCTTTGTGCCTGTTACGAATAGTGCAAAAAACTACTTGTTAAACTTAAGTAGTATATTTCTTGTTAGTTTGGGCATTGAATTTAATAGTTCAAGATCATTTGGTAATTTAAGTAGATGTTGGAATAAGTTTTGATGGCTCACTTGACATAGTATGATTCACCTTGAGTGGACCACTGCTTACAGCACTGAGAAGACCATCAAAATGTTTCATTCTTAATGTAAATTTAGCATATTTATGGATATAAATAGACTTTGGAACAGTGTTAACTAGTTCTATTAGCTTTATTAATTTTTTTTTGTGATTTTAGGTTAGGTTAGGTTATTTGGGCTGTCTTATACCGGCACACTTAGACCTAAGGTCCATTGTGATACCCTACAGAGGTTAACACCTATCTCTAACACCATTTTGAGCTAGCAATAAAGCCAGCGATTTGGGTAAGATTTACCGAGTCTAAGTCCCTTGGGTATCGCATTACAAAGCTTCCTAAATAAGAGAATCTTTTCCTTGAAAACGCAGGGCACTGTAGTGAACGGTGTTGCAAAGATTCTTCTTCCTCGTCTACTTGACAGTATCTGCAATAACTGGATGTCCACTTTGTAGTCTCGCCGCATGAGCGCCCAGTGGACAGTGACCAGTAAAAATTCCGACTACCTCGGATAGTCTAGATCGGGGGAGCTGTACAAGCTCTTCCGATCTCTTATAGTTTATGAGTGGCCAAAACGCTTCGGCTCTGGAGCATGTGGGTCCTATCGAACACCTATGCGCAAATTTATTTGCCCATTGGTTTAACCGGAGCCAACAAGTTACCAGAGGTATACCTACACTTTCTTTTGCCGGAAGAATCTGTGCGGTTGTACCTCGTTTAGCTAGTTTATCTGCCATGCAATTTTCATAGATGTCCCTGTGTCTAAGAACCCAGATGATACGTATATGAAAGTGCTCAGTCATTGCCTTTAGCGATGATAGGCATTTCAAGACCATCCTGGAGTTGATAGACGACGAGTTCAGGGATTTGATAGCTGCCTGACTGTCTGTGTATATATTAGTGTTTCTTACGGAGTCCACGTTATGCCTTAAGCAGTCTAGTACCTCTCCAATTGCCGCAAACTTCTGCTTTAAAAACACTACAGTGATCTGGTAGTCTGAAGTTTATTTCTAAATTTGGCTTTGGGCCTCCTCCTCCAACTCGTTCCTCGAGCTTGGAGCCATTCTTAAAGAAGTTAAGACGCCGATCGTCTTCTACGGAGGAGCTTTGCCATGCCTCTCTCGTTGGTATTAAGGCTCTGAAGGCTTTATCAGTATCCACTACTGAAGCATAGTATTCAGTGTTACTGGGGACAAAGTCTAGATTTCTTAGAACAGATGTGTGTCCTGTACCTCTTAGTCTTCCTTGACCCAATTCTCGTGTTCGTAGAATGGCCAGAGCCGCTGCTTTCTTAAGTTCGATGACATTAAATAGAGCATTTAGCGCTAGGGTTGGAGTTGACGACTTGAGAACGAGACTTCTGAGGTTCAAATCATACACAGGGGGAACCAAAGCTACAAATGAATATTTTAAAAGAATATCTAAAATAATAATTTATTTAAAAGAATCTAGAAATATGTTATGTTGATTATTCAATTAATTTTTGTTTCTGGAAATACATAACTTGGATTTCCTTCATTTTCGCTTGAGCTTTAAAAAATTTTTTGCTCTTAAAACTGTGTCTCACAAACAAATTTTCATAGGAATTGTTCTATTTTCCGAATAAAATAAAGTGCTACCAATTTCATTTAAAATTAGTCGTCTCGAACTAGTACCGTTAAAGCTATTAAGGGGCGAAGCGACGGCGACGGCTACATCGTTGTTTAGTCGTCGATGACGATAGCGACGACTACCGTAATAGGCCCGAATAATTAATAATAATAACAATAATAGAGGGCAATCGGCGGACAAAACGACAGAATATTGTTGTCTTTAGTTATTTTTTATTAATATTTCAAAATTCCAAATTTCTAGTACATATTTAATTATCCCTAAATTACATTTTCGTATCGTATTTTCTTTTTTTTTTAACAGTTTACAAAAAAATTTCAAAGGTACTTAAAATTTCAATTTAGTGCTTTTTACAATTTTTTATCGGCTTAAATAACTTTGATTACATTTTATGCCCATTAATATCAAATTTCAATTATCGACTTTGCAAATTTTAAATAGGTATGTATATATGTATATACATATATATATAGGAATATATATATACATGTATATATATTTTCATTTCTGCACCAAATGCATAAGTACACATTAAATGTTCCTTAAAAGTTTTTATCTTAATTTAATCATCTTAAATACATTAAGACTAAATTTTTATATATGCAAAAACTTTTTTTCTATTAACGTTTTCTAACTAATGTCATTTTTTTCTCGTTTGCAAAAAGAATTATTTGAATATCATATCATTTAGCTCACATTTTTAAAGGTTCTAGAAATATGAGGAAAACTAATGAGATGAAAAATGTTTTCAAAATGAATATTCCATTCAAATTTTTAAATAAAGCAAATTCTCGTTAACCATAACTCTATCTGGATGTGGTTCCTCGGTTGTTGTAACAACTCGAAATTATCCATAACAACCGGATAAATTGCACAAAATGAAAAACAAAGAACAGTAAGTTTTCTTTTATAAAGAAAATAAAAAAAAAAAAAAAAAAAAAAACAGTTGCGCGAAATGAAGCGTTTCTGCAATTGAAGCCGTTTTGAATTTTTTAAGAATTCAATTTATAAATTTAATTTAATTTTAAAAGTCATTTCGTTTGGTTTGATGTTTGTGTTTGCTTTTTCGATTAATTACACAATGCTACAGCGTTTCTACACTTTTTTTTCTAATGGTTATTTTATGTTAGCTTAGGGCTCCCTCATTCCAAAAAGGTCATTGGTTTGATGGATTTAAGTAGCGTTTCCGAGATATGGCCCAAAATGTGAAAAAAGTCAATTTCTCTACTTTGCCTTTGCCCCATATTTAGGGTTATAACTAGGGCCATAGCTATCTTATACGGTAATTGATATATGGCCCTAAATATGGGGTAGAGAAAATTGACTTTTTTCACATTTTGGGTCATATCTCGGAAACGCTACTTAAATCCATCAAACCAATGACCTTTTTGGAATGAGGGAGCCCTAAGCTAACATAAAAAAAAATAACCATTAGAAAAAGTGTATGAAAAAAAAATTTTTTGTAGCATTGTGTTATGCCTTCTGTTCAATCAGAACCATTCGCGAATAATAGAGCGTTACTGCATTTTACATGCATCCAAACAAATAGGATGTAAACGAAGTTTGCAGCTCATTTTTATTGAGAATTGAAATATGGACTGATTCGATAGACACCCGGAGCAAAATATGTTCTTCCAAAATATTATTAAAAAAAAAAAAAAAAAAATTGATACAAATTAAAATTCTTGATGACGGAGTAAAAGCAAAATGTTTTCCTTCCGAAGAATTTTTTTCAATAAAAAAATTTCATTGACAAAAGAAGAAAATCGTATAGCGCTTAATAATTAAAAGGCAGCGTGAACACAATAAAAATTAAAAGCGATAAACTTTAAAAATATTTCCCCTACACAATTTTCTACTTAATGGTATTTTCTTAGAATATTCTCAATTCTTAAACTGCGTCCCGACTAAAATCAGAGGTAGCTACTTTTCCATTGAAAAAACTGTCGAACGATAAGAAATCAGCGTCGAGTGCATGAAAACAACTAAGACCGGTTCCACACTGTGGATGACTTTTAGCTCGACAAAGAGACTTTTTGATCAAGTGGATCACAAAAAAAAAAATTTCTATTGTTCATTTTACAAATGGGATCAAAGAGAATAAGTACATACTGTATCCGAAGCTCTTCACATTGCTTGCTCTTTTCGAGTTTTAAGAACAAATTGTTGGAGATAAGTCAGCATACACTAACAGGCTGCAACGCCCAAAAATTCTAAACGCGCGAAAAAACATCAGCATGTACGAATCCTCTAATATATGAGCCGTTTATTTTGAAAGTGGCATAAGTCACTTTTTCAAAAAAATCGAGTTAATGGCAACACTAAATACAATTGAACGGTATCTTTTCATTTTTAAAAAATTTGCACTCAAAAATGTCAGTATCATTAGATAACAAATACAAGTAAATCTTCTCGAAAGTTAGCATCCATATTTTTAAACGTGTTAAAACGCAAACCCTTAAATATCTCGACTTAAAAAAAAAGTGACTTATGCCACTTTCAAAATAAACGGCTCATATGATCCTTTCAGCCGTCATACCGTCTTTAAATGGGACTTGATCGACTTAATTGACTTAATCAACATTTAAAAAAAAAAACATATTTCTTGGAATCTGACTCACATCGATAACCGACTGAACTTTTCTTTCATTGATAAGGGAATCGATACGAAATTGAAGAAAGTCTTCGACCCTAACCCCCTTATTTATAATCAAATTTTAAATTTAAAACATTGTTTAACCCGGAGATTGAACTCGAAACACAGACATTTTTTTGAAAAACTCATGTTCTGCATACTCAAAAATTTCGAATGTCTTTCGGTTATCCTGGGATATATAATCCCAATAACAGTTTTAGATGGGACACATATGTCCTAATAGAAAAAATCAAGTTTTAACTGAGTGAGGCGTATTGTCCCAGTAGGCGCGAACGGGTTAAATGTCAAATTTCCATACAAACACTGAATTTAAACATCGTTTTAAATTTAAAATTTGATTATGATTAAAGGGGGTCACTCTGTAGTTCGACTCGAACAAAGATTTCCTCGGATTCGAATGTTCCAATCGCTCTTGTTCGAGTGTCGGGTGTTCGTTATACATACGTTATTATTGTTATTTTGTTCGGCTTGGATTTAGTGTTTAGTGGCTTTCCGAGCCTAAGAGACTAAGACTAAGACGAGACTAAGGCCCCGGTTGCCCTTCCTTACTGACGAATAAAATCGATCAATAAGAAAACCTCGTCCGATTATCGGTTATGTCTGAAAGCCCAATTACAAGAGCTACATATACATAATATATTTAATATATTATATATAATATATATTTCAATAATTGTTTTTTTTATTTTTTCTATTTGTAAATTTTGCATAGAAAGAAATGTAATAGAGTTGAAAAAGTTGTGTTTTTTTTTTCTTTAACGACAGCGCTTTGAATTTTAAAGAACCTTCGATCTTAATTGAAGTGCTCAATTCTGAGACGCTGTGTTCCCTTATATATTTAATTTAATTAAAAATGTTTTTACATGATTTACTATTTCTTCCGCATTTTTTTTTTTTACATATTTTACATCATAGCTCCGTAACTTCCATTTTAAGGTCACCTTTTATCACTTTTCAATAAGATTTTGTCATAACAATCCATTCTTACACGCCTGCCTAGTTTTCTTATTTTTTTTTTAAATTTTAAATAAAATTCCAATTGTTTATATATTTGTATATATGTATGTATATTACAGATCTTCTTAAATTGGTAATAATATCAATTTGGGGCTCAGAATTGTTCAATATGAAAGCTACTTTTTCAGTACAAAGCCTAAGTGTGTGCGTAAGAATATTTTTTTATAAATTTTTTTTTTTTTGTTCTTGCTAAGAGGCTGGCTCCTCTCTCCAGCTCTGTCAGAAGTGTTTTTTTATATGAAGTTTTTTAATTTTTAATAGAACTGGAGAGAGCCTCTAAAACATAAAATTTCACAAAACGATTGCAAACGGAAGATTTCATTGATTTCCTTAAGGCTAAAATGTAATTTAATAGAAAAAAAAAGTAAAAAAAAAAAAAAAAACAAAACCGAGGAATTGCGTACTTTTATTCGTACATATGTTATTCCGGATTTGATCAATTCAATTCAATCAATTTGAATTTCCGCCATTTTTAATAATCGTAACGCAACTTAGTTTAACGTAACATTATTCTAGTAAATACAAACCAAAACAAATTTATAATTTTTTTTTTTTTTTTGCACCAGGTTGAAAACCAGGTTTATATGACTGCTGCCAGACAGTCATGTAAGTTGATATGGGATTTTTTATTTGCAAATTCGAATATAGTAAACGTGTTTGATAAAGTCAAAAATTGGTATGATGATTATCCTGAAGGCCCGTTTGCTACTGTTCCGGTTGAATATTTTTCGTTCCCAAAAACAAAGAATTTTTATGAAAATTTTAAAATGTTCAGAAGATATCGTAATGGGAGTGGCTCTGGGATAGCGTAGGGGACGCGTGCTATGCTCTTGAACCCGGGGTCCGGGGTTCGATTCCCGGCATAGGCGAAGCGGAGTGTATTGTTCCAAGCCTTGCACTGGTTTTGCAAAAATCGCATGTTAGGGTCACACTACAAAAAAAGACATACACTCACACAAACACAAGAAAAACCCCTCGTGGTATCACAACGGGCCGATAAACGGACTAAGCGGCAGCCACTCCACCAACATACATACATACATACATCGTAATGGAAAACTTCAACCGGAACAGTGGCAAATGGGCCTATAAATAAAGAAATTAATAGAATTTAAATCTCTTCAAATCCAATTCGAACTTAAGAAGTTTTTTCAAAAAATTAAAAAAAAAAACAGAAAAAATTGAGGAGGTTACGGTTTCAATTACGTCACGAGTAACTGAAACATAAATGAAAATGCTAATAATGAAAAATAAAATTAGTGATTTACTTAATTCCGACAAAGTTTTAAACGGTAACATCTTTTCTTATCCTTAACTACAATACAGATAAAACATTTAACTTTAACATCACTTAAGTCAGCTGAAACATATACGTTCCACCTTCAGCGTGTCGAGATTAGGCGCGACCGTTTTTGTGACCAGTTTTTTGTTTTTCGGATATCTCAACACTCACATGCGTTCGTATGCGATAAAATCGACATGCCACCAGGGTGTACGTACATACAGCTTTTCTTAGAAATATCAAGAAAATTTCGTCATTACAAAAATTAAAACTTAATAGGAATAAATAATTGATTAAAAAAAAAAAAAAAAACTTTATAATAATAATAATATACACTTTAGAGCCTAATTGTCTTGTCAGATGCATTTTTCACTTAAAAATAGTGTCAAATACATTCTCCGGGATTTTGAGCACAGTACTTTGGAAAGATGGGTTCTGCTTTTAATCCCAATTCGACTAAACGATTACGAAATACTGACATTCGTTTGAAGGCTTCCTGTGGCACTGCGTCCATATCGTGATCGTCTTGGGGATCAGACCACAATCTATAAGAAAAATTACATTGCATTAAAGTTGAATTTCTACCCTAAAAAATAGATTTTTTTTTTTTAAATCCAAAACTCTATGTGTTCTGTGTCATTTGACGGCCATCGCATGTATTCAATAAGTCTTGATATGACGGAGTATAGATTATGTCCAGGGCTTGTAACCGGAACTGAAACCGTATACGTAACCGATTTAAACCGATTTATTTTTTCTAAACGAAATAAAACCGAAAGCGATATTTTTTTTTTTTACCGGTTCCCGTATCGAAACCGATACACCGAAGCCGGTTCGCAACGGTTTCTGAAACAATCTCCAGCATCTTCCCCAAAATTTCAAACGTTTTTTCTACGTCGGCAATCGAATCTCCAACCACTGACGTGTGCATCGAGCACGATATCGTCGGCTTAAAGTGTAAACCTGCTAACTAACAATTTCAAAACTTTAGAGGTTAAACAAAAAACACTTTTTTTCAGGACTTAAAGCCTAGGAAGGAAACCCAAAATATGGATGGATTATTTTCGTCCTATATGAAGTCTCTTCTAAATTCGACTTTTTGTGCATTATACAAAAGCTACGCTGGAGTCACTTGTTGGTGTAAGCTGTGAACTTTGACCACAGTTGGACTTAGCAGGTTGACTCATCACCAATTTCTCCATATTTACAATTTGAAATTAAAAAAGATTTTTTTCGTACGACGATGCAGTGAGCGTTTTTCTTTCGAATGACATCGAAAAGTCAGAATCGGTTAAAAGTGGACTTAGCAGGTTTACACTTTAAGACGACGATATTATCTTTGCACTACCGACAGCCACATGCCATCGAAAATTTTATTGGCTAATTTCTACTCTTAGGAATCCCTTGAAACAGATATTGCATTAAGGCTAAATTACAATAAGGCAGTGGCAGTGACCGTTTTCGAAATTTTAGAGAGCCCTGTTTGATATTGTATCTATATATCTGTGACAATATGGAGTAGTAGCTTAATTCGACATAAGCGAGTAATGAATTATTGGCTTTGGAGGTATAAGGAAGCCACGGTGCTAAGGTGTGTTCAATCCATTTTCAAATATCATGTTTTTTTTTTAGCTTATGTATATATGTATTTTGAAAAACTTTTACTTCAGACAAAATCTTATGTGCACTTGAGTTTGATCACATATTCTGAATTTTCAATTTAAGTGTGACCAAATTGAAATTTTACATACAGGATAAAGCGCTTAAGTAGAAAAAATCGAATATCTCAAAATAAGAAAATTCGACTTAAGCTACTCTTCCATATTGGCTCTGGGATAGCGTAGGGGATGCGTGCTATGCTCTTGATCCCAGGGTCCGAGGTTCGATTCCCGGCACAGGCGAAACGGAGTTAATGTTCCAAGCCTTGCACTGGTAAAATTTTCAAATGAATTCGATCTTTGGGCAACACTTACATAATAAGACAGTTATTAGTCTAAAAACAAGAAATTCCTTGAGCTATCAATCGTTAAGCTAAAAAAAAGTGGAATGCCTTTTAACTTCAACCTTACTACTTCATAGAAATAATCAATTCCTTGAGCTATCAACGTTTTGAACTAAAAAAAAGGGAATGCCTTTTAATTCAATTATAACATAAATAATCATACAAAGAAAAGCTAACGCTTTTCAAAGCCCAAACCAGGAATGCAGAACGCGGATCCTGCCGTCACTTCTGTAACGAAGTAGAAAACTTTCGCGAAAAAGGCAGACTTCGTAAGCTACTGTCCCGTAATGGCATCCAAATCGGGTCAATCCAAACTGCCAGCGGTAAATGGACAGAATCCCATGCGGAAACGCTAGGTTCCGTCCTTGACGCACATTTCCTAGACAGCAGGGATGCGAGAGACCACGTCCCTGCATCATTTCCTGCATCACGGGTTTCCACTTCGGTGGCTTTGGATGACGTGCGCCTAAAATGGGCCATTGGCTCCTTCCATCCTTTCAAATCTCCTTGCCCTGACGGCATCATACCCGCCGATATAAGTACAGACTACTGTATCGGAGGCGATGCTTTGGCTTAAGAGCATCTTCAAGGCCTGCGGTGAATTTTCCCACGCTCCGCGCCTATGGCGCGAATCAAACGTGGCCTTCATCCCCAAGGCGGGAAAGGCCAGCCAAACCTCAACGAAAGATTTCAGACCTATCAGTCTGTCATAAGGTCACATAAGCACTGCGACTCAGCGTCCGCCAAGTAGTGCTCAACATGCATATACCGAAGGCCGATCTACGGAGACGGCTCTCAGCTCGCTTTTGAGCTATATGAAGAGGTCTCTTCACTGCAAAGAGTACACTTTAGCAGCGTTTGTAGATATACAAGGGGATATGTTAATAACATAGACCCAGAAGCCGTTATAAGAGCCCTCAAGAGGATGCAGGTTGAGAGAAACCTGGTAAACTTCACGTATCAGCTCTTCGTTTGCAGATATGTACATAAGCACTTCAATGAGCAACGAGCAGGTCAGGCGAGCAACGTACCGAGGTACTCCTCAAGGGGGCGTTCGGTCTCCTCTTTTATTGAACCTTGTGGCTGAAAGCCTCCTTGAAAGTCTAACAGACTTAGGCTTCAAGGTGGTTGGCTACGCTGACGACCTAGCCCTAGCACTCTTGGGGATTGACCCAAATACCCTTTCGTGTAGAGTAACTTAATATCCTTAATGTTGGAGCCATCCCACCCCACTCTACTCCACTCTACCCTAACTCTAACACACTACCTTAAGCTAACCTAACCTAACGTAACCTAACCTATCCTAACCTAACCTAACCTAACCTATACCTAACCTAACCTAACCTAACCTAACCTAACCTAACCTAACCTAACCTAACTTAACCTAACATAAAATTATGGTCTCAGTATTAACAAGTAAGAAAGCTAAAGTCGGTCAAGCCCGACTTTGAAATACCCAGCGTCCCGACATTATTGGCGCACTATGTTTTGCCTATCCATTTGTGGGCGTGGCAGTGGGCGGGCCAAATAAATTTTTTTCCTACACCTTTCATTCGCCTTGGTCAACCTGTGAAGCTTCTACGCCTCTTACTTCACAAGTTACGATAAACCCTTATTTGTGGGCTTATTTGTGGGCGTGGCTCGAGGAGGATGGCGTCCATTTTTTCCAGGATATGACCTTTTTCGTAGTTTACCATTACACCAAATATCAATGAAATGTGTTGAGTGGTTCGCAAGTTACAAGCATTTTACTGAAAACACATTAAATTCATTTGTGGGCGTGACAGTGGGCGGATGTCTCCCATTTTTACTTAGGATCATACTCGGATCCCGATATACCTGTGTGCCAAACTTTATTGGTCCAGCCGTTTCGGAGGAAATCCGACCACGGACGGACAGATAGACGGACATGTCTAAATCGATTCAGTTTTTGATCCTGATCAAGAATATATATATAATTAGTGTAGTAAAAGAACCATTATTTTCAATAGTGCTGTTATTGATTGCATCTACGTGTATAGCCTCGTGCTTCGCTGGGTGATAGAAAGAGCTTCCACTAAAAAGCTTTTTACACTTTTGATTATGATTATTGTTTAACATAAAGAGGACATAGCAAGAGAAATTCAATTTTAAGTTCTCATAAGGGAGAAACTACGCTTATACATGGCTGAAAATGTATAGCTTTGACCGATACGAACGCCAATATCCAATTTGTATCGTCGTCCTTCGTAGACTTCAGTAGGTGACCCCTGGAAGTCAATTGTCAAGTGTAAATATGAATATCGCCGACCTAATGTACACTGTTCGTGCAAAAGCTAATTGAGATCACCAAAACCTCTGAACCATTTAATAGGCTGAACACAAAAAGCTAGGTCCAACTAGTACCAAACCCATAACCAATTTACTCTAATCGCTCTAACCAACAAATCACCTCTTCTGAACATGGTGGCTACATGTATAAAAGGGTAGTGCACTTACGACTACACCAAGCTGAAACGTCTTTGAACACGGTGAACCGTGGAAACGGTGCCAACCAGATTGACGCAGAAGTTTTGTTGTTTTGTGGGAATAAGAAGAGAATTTCTAATATGGTGCTCCTACTTGTAAATACTCTTAACTCGACTTATGTCAACTATTTTACGTCTAAGAACATCGCCATAGGGCTCATGCTTTGGCCAATAAATTTTTCCTCAGTCATCGCCAGGCAACCTCGAAGTCTCGCAGGCTCTCTGGAGTTGGTAAGTTCTTCTGTCTTCACCTTTAGTCGGCTGGCACCAAGGATTACCATCTGTTTGTCCATGCGACTATGATTTTTGGTTTCGCTTCAAGAATTCTGAAATATGTTAATTTTTTGCAATAGCAACATGTTTCATGAGAAAAATTAAATTACTTTAAAATGGCAATTCTAATTATGAACAAATACTGGTCCATATTTGACCAAATTTGGTCATTTCAATAACTACATAAAATAAAACTCAATTTTGAATGCAAAAATAATATTCTTTACTAACTATATATATGTCTATAACTACGGAGCTTAGTTCTGGCTGTTACAAGATTTGCACAAAACTAGTATACCCTGCTTACGCTGGGTATAAAAAGTAAAAATTGTAATAACAAATAAAAAAAGAATTCATAAAAATCAATATTATAGCACAAAAGGTGGAAACTACGCTTATTAATCATTGGACTAAAAATATTTCCCAAGAAGAAAAAGTACACTCGGCTTCTAGACTTCAAGTGGTATCTCTTAATGTAATGTAAGTTTGATGTAATATCCCATTGAACCTTTAGACTCCTAAAGAGTCAATTCGTTTTCTATAATGGATTTCATCTGTTTTCTACAGATACGTGGGTATTAGTTATGTTACGATTGTGGTTTTTTAAACATTCGCGAATGCGCCACTTATCTATGCTTTGGTATTGACAGCTGACGTGCCGTGTAAACCCCACATATTTTTTGTTAGAGTGTTGCCCAATAATCCAAAAAAAAGTTTGCGTAAGGAAAATGAATTTAAATTTGTTCTCCAAGCCTTTTTTGAATAACTTTTAAATACTGTGTTGAAATCTACAAATCAATACACATATCAAATCAATCTACATAAAAGAAAAATATAGCATCCATAGGATTTGTATATTTTTCGGACGATAATACTCGCCAAATATTCGCACAAAATTTTGCGAATACGAATGTCCAGAAATATGCGAATATTCGCGAATGCGAGTATTGCAACATCACTAGTGTCAGCAGAATTAAATATTCAAAAATAGGTCCCATAGAGAATGTACTAGGCAGATCAAGTAAAAATTTTTCATAACAGTTACAAAATAGCTTTGCTAGATAATGGAGAACCCGTTTCTCTACTAACCCCAAAATCGCGCAGAACGCACACCCACGCTAGCAGTCCGCAGGAAAAAATCATATCATTTGTGGAATATAAAATCGAAACCGTAATAAAACACTTACCGTTCTCCTAAAGCCGCGCTACGTGGCCATAACCGATTATCCAATTGTCCTTCATCGACTTGTTCAGTCCAAAGACAGACTTCGCCGCCAAGTACCTGGGTATTTTGAAAACAAAATAAGTGTGTCTTTAATTGCAGGACATTTTCAAATCATTTCTTACCTGTCTTCGTCTAAGTTTATCCAGACGCATTCTTTCCCATGGCCTGTGCTTGTACACATTCTGCCACGTCCTATAAGGCGAACACGCACCTTCACCTAAGTTAATATAATAATTATATGCTTCGGGTATTATTTTTTATATATTATTCTGTGAATGCATTCTTCAACTGAATTGCTTATTGAACTTTCCATGTTCAAGAACTATTTAAAATCAATCTAATCAAATCCATTCCATTCCATTCCATCCAATCAACGATGAGCAAGCTTTGAAATGAAACGTGGCCTTTTACCCGCGAGTAAAGATTTCTTTATATCAATTCATTCCAAACCGTATGACTCTATATGACTGTATGAATAAAGTACAAATACTTACCGGTCGCCCGCCAGTTACCGAAACCGCAGTCTAAATACCACGCATCCACATGCGAGAATATCACATTGAAACCATATCTATTAAATCGTAATTCTCCTGCCACGTACTACCACCCAGACCTGCACAGCGACTTGGCTTTTCGAAGACACTTGGTGTTCGTAAGACCACTTGACCAGACCGCAACAATGCGTGGCTCAACGTTCTTGTTGGCTATTTTTAATCTGCGGCAAGCAAAAAAAAGAAAGAGGCGAGACGAGACGAGACGAGACGAAAATTTGAAGCGAGAATGGTAATTAACAAAATATGACATGATTCCCATGAACTGAAAATCAATAACTCACCGCGTCAAAGCGTTCAACATGAAGTCACACCACAGGCCACGTAAGTCAGTTTCATTGAAATACTGTGCCCAGCATTCAAGGTTTACCTCATCGCCACCTATGTGAAAATAGTCCGTGGGCCCAGTGAGGTTCAGCAACTCCTCGTACAGACGTTGCAGAATGAGGTAAGTGTTATTGTTTTGGATTCAATTGACCGCATGGCGGTTCACCGCAATAAAAGCTCCACGGCTGTTGATTGATGCATAAGCTCAGTTCGCCGAGACCACGCTTGGGGCCCCAATCCCAACCGTTGCCAGCATGGGCAGGTGCATCGATCTCGGGTATGACTTGAACGCCATGATATTTCGCAAAATTCGTTATCTCACGTACATCGTCCTCTGTGTACGTTTCGCTATCCGAATATGCACCATGCGCAGCCAATTCCGGATAATGTTTCGATATATACGGGAAACTTTGCGAGTCCGTTATATGCCAATGGAATCGATTAAGCTTAGCATGCGACATTCCCATTATCGTACGTTTTATAGCGTCCACCGAAAAGAAATGACGCGACGTATCAAGCATGAGACCGCGATAACGGAATTTCGGCGCATCGACGATGACCGCTCTGGACAGTATGCGAAGCACTTCGTCTTCATCATCGTACCAGATGAGCTGCTCTAACGTTGAGAGTCCATGCCGTGCGCCAAAGACGAATTCGCTGTAATGTGAACGTGAAGGCGATGCTGATCACCTGTAAAGCCGAAATCGATTAGTCGAATTTACTGAAATTCAATTGAATTGAATTCAATTGCAATCGTCGAAAAACTTACTCGTTATGGTCAATTGATAGCTCTCGTCTGTTTCGAAGCTTATATTCAAATCGGAGAATTTATGTATTGCAACGTCCAGTGTAAAGCTATTTATATCAAGCTGACGACGATCTTTGGCGGGAATATTCATCATCGCAAGATTTGATTTGCGATATTCGAACCGATCTGGTTCAATGATGATTGTTGTTGATTTATTGACGCATGGCGTCTGCGTTGCCTGGAGCGGCGGGTATATCATTACAATTTGTTCGTGTGTGTTTGTTCGTGTGTCTGCAGCATCGGCAACAACATTGTACCCATCGAATAATCAGCGAATTCCAGACGCTGAAGACGCCGTAAGTCTTGAAGAAAAATCTCAAAGGCTCGTCGAAAGTATGCCTCCACTGCCCCATAGGGTGTATCTATATGCAATTGTATATCGTCTAATGAGAATTTCAAGGATTTTGAACCGACAGCTGTCTTTATCGTCGGATGGGGCCAAATATTGATGTCACCACCACATGTCATCGAACACGTTATGAACGGCACACGCTTTTCGCCGTTATCCATTGGATAATGAAGCGCACGCACTTATCACCCTCACATTTGTAGGTCCAAATTTTTTCCGTTGGCCTATAAAAAACGAAACAACATTTTTATTGAGTATCAATTCCGATTCTCATGCTGATTGTGATTGTGATTCTGACTTTGATTTTAATTCTTGTTCTAATGGAAAAACGGATGCCTCCGGAAAATTCGACTACTTACAGCAATGATTCGATCGTATCAATCCGACTCTTGATAGTCTTCTCGCCCGATCCAATATAACTCTGTGGCTTCATACCATTTTGATTATAGTACATGACCATACAAAAATTATCAAAAAAAATTAATTAAATATTGAACATATTAAAAAATCTAGGCAATTGAGAAGAAAAAAAATTCCAACCGACAGGATCGAAACCTCGACTTGCGTGGTTCTAGATCGAGAAGTCTTAACCCTTTACGCTAATCAATGAAAAGGTCGCCGATCAGAATCAACTTAAAGAATCATACAACAATCGCAATATGTAGTAGCACAAAATGGAACTCACGCCTATTCTTGGACGGAAATCACGTGTACCAAGAGGTACGACTTCAGGCTTCTAGACGTTCAAGTGTTATGTCTATGCTAAAGTATAGTTTATTTAATACCCATTGTATACTTTAGACTCCTAAAGAGTCAATTCGTTTTCTATAATGGATTTCATCTGTTTTCTACAGATACGTGGGTATTAGTTATGTTACGATTGTGGTTTTTTAAACATTCGCGAATGCGCCACTTATCTATGCTTTGGTATTGACAGCTGACGTGCCGTGTAAACCCCACATATTTTTTGTTAGAGTGTTGCCCAATAATCCAAAAAAAAGTTTGCGTAAGGAAAATGAATTTAAATTTGTTCTCCAAGCCTTTTTTGAATAACTTTTAAATACTGTGTTGAAATCTACAAATCAATACACATATCAAATCAATCTACATAAAAGAAAAATATAGCATCCATAGGATTTGTATATTTTTCGGACGATAATACTGGCCAAATATTCGCACAAAATTTTGCGAATACGAATGTCCAGAAATATGCGAATATTCGCGAATGCGAGTATTCGCAACATCACTAGTGTCAGCAGAATTAAATATTCAAAAATAGGTCCCATAGAGAATGTACTAGGCAGATCAAGTAAAAATTTTTCATAACAGTTACAAAATAGCTTTGCTAGATAATGGAGAACCCGTTTCTCTACTAACCCCAAAATCGCGCAGAACGCACACCCACGCTAGCAGTCCGCAGGAAAAAATCATATCATTTGTGGAATATAAAATCGAAACCGTAATAAAACACTTACCGTTCTCCTAAAGCCGCGCTACGTGGCCATAACCGATTATCCAATTGTCCTTCATCGACTTGTTCAGTCCAAAGACAGACTTCGCCGCCAAGTACCTGGGTATTTTGAAAACAAAATAAGTGTGTCTTTAATTGCAGGACATTTTCAAATCATTTCTTACCTGTCTTCGTCTAAGTTTATCCAGACGCATTCTTTCCCATGGCCTGTGCTTGTACACATTCTGCCACGTCCTATAAGGCGAACACGCACCTTCACCTAAGTTAAATAGTATAATAATTATATGCTTCGGGTATTATTTTTTATATATTTCTGTGAATGCATTCTTCAACTGAATTGCTTATTGAACTTTCCATGTTCAAGAACTATTTAAAATCAATCTAATCAAATCCATTCCATTCCATTCCATCCAATCAACGATGAGCAAGCTTTGAAATGAAACGTGGCCTTTTACCCGCGAGTAAAGATTTCTTTATATCAATTCATTCCAAACCGTATGACTCTATATGACTGTATGAATAAAGTACAAATAATACTTACCGGTCGCCCGCCAGTTACCGAAACCGCAGTCTAAATACCACGCATCCACATGCGAGAATATCACATTGAAACCATTATCTATTAAATCGTAATTCTCCTGCCACGTACTACCACCCCAGACCTGCACAGCGACTTGGCTTTTCGGAAGACACTTGGTGTTCGTAAGACCACTTGACCAGACCGCAACAATGCGTGGCTCAACGTTCTTGTTGGCTATTTTTAATCTGCGGCAAGCAAAAAAGAAGAGAAGAGGCGAGACGAGACGAGACGAGACGAAAATTTGAAGCGAGAATGGTAATTAACAAAATATGACATGATTCCCATGAACTGAAAAATCAATAACTCACCGCGTCAAAGCGTTCAACATGAAGTCACACCACAGGCCACGTAAGTCAGTTTCATTGAAATACTGTGCCCAGCATTCAAGGTTTACCTCATCGCCACCTATGTGAAAATAGTCCGTGGGCCCAGTGAGGTTCAGCAACTCCTCGTACAGACGTTGCAGAATGAGGTAAGTGTTATTGTTCTTTGGATTCAATTGACCGCATGGCGGTTCACCGCAATAAAAGCTCCACGGCTGTTGATTGATGCATAAGCTCAGTTCGCCGAGACCACGCTTGGGGCCC
Organism: Chlorops oryzae; assembly: GCA_020466095.1. NCBI lineage: Eukaryota > Metazoa > Arthropoda > Insecta > Diptera > Chloropidae > Chlorops > Chlorops oryzae. The sequence goes on from CM035806.1 coordinate 46,819,812, forward strand.
CAATCCCAACCGTTGCCAGCATGGGCAGGTGCATCGATCTCGGGTATGACTTGAACGCCATGATATTTCGCAAAATTCGTTATCTCACGTACATCGTCCTCTGTGTACGTTTCGCTATCCGAATATGCACCATGCGCAGCCAATTCCGGATAATGTTTCGATATATACGGGAAACTTTGCGAGTCCGTTATATGCCAATGGAATCGATTAAGCTTAGCATGCGACATTCCCATTATCGTACGTTTTATAGCGTCCACCGAAAAGAAATGACGCGACGTATCAAGCATGAGACCGCGATAACGGAATTTCGGCGCATCGACGATGACCGCTCTGGACAGTATGCGAAGCACTTCGTCTTCATCATCGTACCAGATGAGCTGCTCTAACGTTGAGAGTCCATGCCGTGCGCCAAAGAACGAATTCGCTGTAATGTGAACGTGAAGGCGATGCTGATCACCTGTAAAGCCGAAATCGATTAGTCGAATTTACTGAAATTCAATTGAATTGAATTCAATTGCAATCGTCGAAAAACTTACTCGTTATGGTCAATTGATAGCTCTCGTCTGTTTCGAAGCTTATATTCAAATCGGAGAATTTATGTATTGCAACGTCCAGTGTAAAGCTATTTATATCAAGCTGACGACGATCTTTGGCGGGAATATTCATCATCGCAAGATTTGATGTTGCGATATTCGAACCGATCTGGTTCAATGATGATTGTTGTTGATTTATTGACGCATGGCGTCTGCGTTGCCTGTGAGCGGCGGGTATATCCATTACAATTTGTTCGTGTGTGTTTGTTCGTGTGTCTGCAGCATCGGCAACAACATTGGTACCCATCGAATAATCAGCGAATTCCAGACGCTGAAGACGCCGTAAGTCTTGAAGAAAAATCTCAAAGGCTCGTCGAAAGTATGCCTCCACTGCCCCATAGGGTGTATCTATATGCAATTGTATATCGTCTAATGAGAATTTCAAGGATTTTGAACCGACAGCTGTCTTTATCGTCGGATGGGGCCAAATATTGATGTCACCACCACATGTCATCGAACACGTTATGAACGGCACACGCTTTTCGCCGTTATCCATTGGATAATGATAGCGCACGCACTTATCACCCTCACATTTGTAGGTCCAAATTTTTTCCGTTGGCCTATAAAAAACGAAACAACATTTTTATTGAGTATCAATTCCGATTCTCATGCTGATTGTGATTGTGATTCTGACTTTGATTTTAATTCTTGTTCTAATGGAAAAACGGATGCCTCCGGAAAATTCGACTACTTACAGCAATGATTCGATCGTATCAATCCGACTCTTGATAGTCTTCTCGCCCGATCCAATATAACTCTGTGGCTTCATACCATTTTGATTATAGTACATGACCATAAGCACAAATATTGTGCAAATTAGGAGCATAAGGAGGACTCGACGCAACGAAACGGCCAAGGCCATTTTGAAAATGTAACGTAACCTGAAAAGGTAAAAAATAAATGACATAAGAAATTTAATAAAATAGAATACGCGAAACTCTTAAATTTCTATACAGGGTGTTCCGTTGTGTGAAGGTCAACCGGTCGAGAGCTGATAGAGGAGGTCAGAACTAACAAAAAATCTTATGGGAGTGGGGTCGCAAATGCACCCCTGAGCAGTTATAGGGCCTTAAAGTTTTTAGGCAGCAAGTCGAGAAAAATAACTCTCCACCGATAATGGTTCATCGTAGAAAAAAAAAAAATTTTAATTCAGTTTGAAAGCCAATTGTATGTGCTTTTAGACAAAATTATATTGATGTTAAAAATTTGACCCATTGAGGGAAAAATAAACGGTCAAAGTGAAAAATTCTGGAAAAAACTTTCATTTTTTTTTCCTCTAAATATCCACTTAATTAAGGTAGTTTTACTGTATCAAATCTAATAAGTTCGACTTCATTGATAGCAGTCGGATAGATGTTCATTTAGATATTTAACTTTCTCATCTTATTTTCAAAAAATGTATTAGACTTATGGGGTACCAAATTAAAGGAAATCGATCCAGCATTTTAAATAAAATAAAAAATTTGTGTGTTGATTGGACACATTTCATACCAAAATGGCTTCCAAAGTAAAAAAATTTACAATTTTTTCAGAATTTTTCACTTTGACCGTTTATTTTTCCCTCAATGCGTAAAATGTTTAACATAAATTTAATTTTGCCTAAAAGCACATACAACCCAAGTAACAAAAATGTTTATTATCATAACTTAAAGAAGTAGTGAAGAAGGCTACAAAAGGTATGCACTCCGTCTTTAAGACATATTAAAGTCCAAATTAAGTGCAAAAGGGCCCATGTGGGCGGTCCGATAGAAGAAATTGAGAAGCGTATTTCTATCTTAATTGCCACTTAAATAGGAGAGCGAAGTTTCAAGTTCTAGTTTTTATCTTCTTAAAGGCTTCTTAACTCCAGCACAGCTTATGAGTTTATAAAAACATTCTCTATCTCTTTTTATCCCATTGTTTTAAATACTAATGATAAAATGAAACGAAAACATATTTCGCAGAGGGTGTTGGTTCTGTCTAAAATTTTATTGACAAGAGATTTTTTGTTCATCAATGCTATGATAAGTAAAATAAGTGACTTTGGCTTTTGTTCGTTACGCCAAATTGAAGCGATTTTACAAACGCAACGACTTTTACGGTGAAATTACACCTGCTACCCCCTTCAAAATTCACGCGCCTTCTTAATTGTTTGAATTGATGAAATATTTTTGTAAAACAATTACGCTGAAAAATGTGTTTTTATGTGGGGTTTTAGTAAATACTTTTCTTAAGTTAAATAATTTGCAAAGATTAACTCGTAAGCATTTTAAATTTGGTACAATCATAAGTATTGCTGCAAATTAGAAGGAATACAAATATTAGGTGTAGTAAAAAGAAATCCATTATTTTTCCAATAGATGGCGTTATTTATCTGCATCTCGCGTTGTATAAGTCCGATCGTGTTCCGCTAGGGGGCATTAGAAAGATGACAGTTCCTACTAAAAAAGCTTTTTTGGCACTTTTTTGATTGATTGATTCAGTTTTGTTTGAGAGCTTGTCAAAGGTGGACATCAGCAAAGAGAAAATTCGCTACATTTTACAGTTTTTCTTCGATAAGGGAGAAAACGCAAGCCAGGCGGCTGAAAATGTGAATAGCGTTTATGGACCTGATACTGTAACAGCCAATCATGCGCAATTTTGGTTTCGTCGATTCCGTTCCGGTAACTTCGATGTCAAGGATGCACCACGCACTGGAAGGCCAATTGTCGAAAATGTCGATAAAATCATGGAAATTATCGAGTCCGACCGTCAATGTTAGCACTGTTTCGATTGCAAAAGAGCTAAAGATTGCACAAAAAACCGTTTGGAACCATTTGAATAAGGCTGGATACACAAAGAAGCTCGATGTATGGGTGCCACACGAGTTAACGCAAAAAAACCTCATAGACCGAATTTCCATCTGCGAATCGCTGCTGAACCGCAACAAAATCGACCCATTTCTGAAGCGGTTGGTGACTGGTGATGAAAAGTGGGTCACTTACGACAACGTCAAGCGAAAACGGTCGTGGTCGAAACACGGTGAACCGGCGGAAACGGTGGCCAATCCAGGATTGACGGCCAGGAAGGTTTTGCTGTGTGTTTGGTGGGATTGGCAGGGAATTATCTACTATGAGCTGCTCCCATACGGCAAAACTCTTAACTCGGAACTCTACTGTCAACAATTGGACCGTCTGAAGAAAGCAATCGCCCATAAGCGGCCAGCTTTGGCCAATAGGAGAGGCGTACATCGTCCTCTGTGTACGTTTCGCTATCCGAATATGCACCATGCGCAGCCAATTCCGGATAATGTTTCGATATATACGGGAAACTTTGCGAGTCCGTTATATGCCAATGGAATCGATTAAGCTTAGCATGCGACATTCCCATTATCGTACGTTTTATAGCGTCCACCGAAAAGAAATGACGCGACGTATCAAGCATGAGACCGCGATAACGGAATTTCGGCGCATCGACGATGACCGCTCTGGACAGTATGCGCAGCACTTCGTCTTCATCATCGTACCAGATGAGCTGCTCTAACGTTGAGAGTCCATGCCGTGCGCCAAAGAACGAATTCGCTGTAATGTGAACGTGAAGGCGATGCTGATCACCTGTAAAGCCGAAATCGATTAGTCGAATTTACTGAAATTCAATTGAATTGAATTCAATTGCAATCGTCGAAAAACTTACTCGTTATGGTCAATTGATAGCTCTCGTCTGTTTCGAAGCTTATATTCAAATCGGAGAATTTATGTATTGCAACGTCCAGTGTAAAGCTATTTATATCAAGCTGACGACGATCTTTGGCGGGAATATTCATCATCGCAAGATTTGATGTTGCGATATTCGAACCGATCTGGTTCAATGATGATTGTTGTTGATTTATTGACGCATGGCGTCTGCGTTGCCTGTGAGCGGCGGGTATATCCATTACAATTTGTTCGTGTGTGTTTGTTCGTGTGTCTGCTGCATCGCCAACAACATTGATACCCATCGAATAATCAGCGAATTCCAGACGCTGAAGACGCCGTAAGTCTTGAAGAAAAATCTCAAAGGCTCGTCGAAAGTATGCCTCCACTGCCCCATAGGGTGTATCTATATGCAATTGTATATCGTCTAATGAGAATTTCAAGGATTTTGAACCGACAGCTGTCTTTATCGTCGGATGGGGCCAAATATTGATGTCACCACCACATGTCATCGAACACGTTATGAACGGCACACGCTTTTCGCCGTTATCCATTGGATAATGATAGCGCACGCACTTATCACCCTCACATTTGTAGGTCCAAATTTTTTCCGTTGGCCTATAAAAAACGAAACAACATTTTTATTGAGTATCAATTCCGATTCTCATGCTGATTGTGATTGTGATTCTGACTTTGATTTTAATTCTTGTTCTAATGGAAAAACGGATGCCTCCGGAAAATTCGACTACTTACAGCAATGATTCGATCGTATCAGTCCGACTCTTGATAGTCTTCTCGCCCGATCCAATATAACTCTGTGGCTTCATACCATTTTGATTATAGTACATGACCATAAGCACAAATATTGTGCAAATTAGGAGCATAAGGAGGACTCGACGCAACGAAACGGCCAAGGCCATTTTGAAAATGTAACGTAACCTGAAAAGGTAAAAAATAAATGACATAAGAAATTTAATAAAATAGAATACGCGAAACTCTTAAATTTCTATACAGGGTGTTCCGTTGTGTGAAGGTCAACCGGTCGAGAGCTGATAGAGGAGGTCAGAACTAACAAAAAATCTTATGGGAGTGGGGTCGCAAATGCACCCCTGAGCAGTTATAGGGCCTTAAAGTTTTAGGCAGAAAGTCGAGAAAAATAACTCTCCACCGATAATGGTTCATCGTAGAAAAAAAAAAATTTTAAATTCAGTTTGAAAGCCAATTGTATGTGCTTTTAGACAAAATTATATTGATGTTAAAAATTTGACCCATTGAGGGAAAAATAAACGGTCAAAGTGAAAAATTCTGGAAAAAACTTTCATTTTTTTTTTTACTTTCGAAGCCATTTTGGTATGAAAAGTGACCAATTAACACCCACATTTTTTATTTTATTCAAAATGCTGGATCGATTTCCTTTAATTTGGTACCCCATAAGTCAAATAAATTTTTTGAAAATAAGATGAGAAAATTAAATATCCACTTAATTAAGGTAGTTTTACTGTATCAAATCTAATAAGTTCGACTTCATTGATAGCAGTCGGATAGATGTTCATTTAAATATTTAACTTTTCATCTTATTTTCAAAAAATGTATTAGACTTATGGGGTACCAAATTAAAGGAAATCGATCCAGCATTTTGAATAAAATAAAAAATTTGTGTGTTGATTGGACACATTTCATACCAAAATGGCTTCCAAAGTAAAAAAAATTTACAATTTTTTCAGAATTTTTCACTTTGACCGTTTATTTTTCCCTCAATGCGTAAAATGTTTAACATCAATTTAATTTTGCCTAAAAGCACATACAATTGATTTTCAAACTGCATTTAAGGTTTTTTTTTTCTACGATGAACCATTATCGTGGGAGAGTTATTTTTCTCGACTTTCTGCCTTAAAACTTTAAGGCCCTATAACTCCTCAGGGGTGCATTTGCGACCCCGCTCCCATACGATTTTTTGTTAGTTCTGACCTCCTCTATCAGCTCCCGACCGGTTGACCTTCACAAACGGAGCACCCTGTATAGTTATTATAAAAAATTCAAAGGACAATGACAGTATCAATGACAATGTATTAATCGCAGACAAAGGATTAACATATAATACAATAAAGCCGTGCCACTAAAAACCATCTAGTCTAGTCTCACTACTAACGAAACATATTCAACAAAAAAAAAAAAAAAAAAAATTCTAAATATATCCAAAATTTTATAAATCGTGGAATAAAATAAAAAGACTCTTATGCAGGAATTATAAAATTTTTTCTAATCCTTAAACAAAAATTATAATCCGGAAAGCTTGGAATCTTTGATCGGAATAAAAAAAAATGCATTTTTTTTTAACAAGTTGGAGAAAAAACTTAAAAATTGGATTAAAGCAAATTACAATAATAACAAGGCAAAAAAAATCATGCTGACGATAACGACGCGAACAGAAACAGACGGAAAGGAAAACATTGTCAACAACTTCTTGTGCCATCAATTTGTGATTATATTTACAAAGGAAATCAACAAAGTTCCACTTCGACAACGACAACGACAACGGTAAGGACGAAGTTCTCGAATAAACATGAAAAGTAAACCGTTTGGAAAATTCTACCCATTTTGACACAATTCCGTAGTCCGAATACAGAACACTCTTGAATTTACGACCAGCGGAATTTCGACCACTCATAAAACCTAACCACAATTTCATAGAAGAGTGTGTGCAAAAATCAGAGGCTTTATTGTGCCTGGTATGAAGTATTCTACAATGTGCATATTTTGTCACGAATGCGGCTTTTTTTTTTTTTTTTGAGTCACATACAATTTGGGCATTAATGACGTCTCCTACTGGGTAGCGAAAAAGATCTTCTCAATGTCCAATTTGGTTACGGCTTGCACTTTTAAGCCCTTCATTAAGTAAAATGCGGTTGATGGATTGCCACAGAATCTTTTTAGCCCAGCCATCACATTCGCATTCAATCTGTTTGCCATCATTGTGGAAGGGGTTTCTCATTATCCTTAATACCAATAGATCAAGAAGTGGATACGCAAAGCTTCCGCTGTTGTTATTCAGTACGTTCCCATGCGTTACGGTAAATCAAATTTGGGTTAAATTTCACTCATTTCTTAAACTTTGCCCTTCATCCATCCACATAATGACTAGGCATGCAACAATGGTGACTTATCCTAAAAGGTCTCCTTGCGACAAATCCATTTCGCGTCTTTCGTTTTTTATATTTTTCCGCTTTTTTTTTTCTTTCTTTTTTCTTTCTGTCTGACTGTTCACACTTTGCGGTGCGGCGAAACGATGAACTGTAAACAAATGGTATCAGTTCGGGCTATCATTGTTTCATATTTTATGAAGTAAAACACAAATCGGGCCTTTATTATTATTTTTTTTTTTTTTGTAAGGATTTAAAAGGACGGAGGGGATGTTATTCCGATTACCGTAAGTTTTGGCAGGTTAGAGCGGAGTTAGCACATTTTGCCAATGGCTTAACCACAATTGATGTTTATTTGATTTTCGTGCCGCTAGATTGAATTTAACCCTTGAACGTTACACACACGTTCGGAGAAAGAACCAAAAAGAGAGTAAATTATCGTCCAATTTCAAGACCGCGTCATTCATTTAAAGGGTTGTATTCTTAATTTTTTCTTTAATTTATCAATCTAAACCATAGAATATGAGATTTTTTGGGCTTCCAGTATTCAAGATGGAGTCACTCGAATCGACCAAGTAGGTATAACATCAAGGTACAATAAACGTATTTAAATAACTTTTTGGAAATTGATATCTTGGCGCCATTAGAGGAACAGTACGTATAATGACTCTGAGAGCGATGCTGCTGGCAGGGCCTCCTTTACCCGTAAGGCCGAAGGTGAATAAAGAAGCTGAAAGCAATTTTTATCTCCATCATCGTCAAAGCAGGAAAGGTTCGGCTAGGAGTAGGCGTTTGAGGCCTCATGTTCCACTGGGATTGAAGGAAAACAGAAGATGAATGTATGCAAATAATTGCTCTGCCCTATTCTAATTGAATATTCCGCGAAATTTGTCTCGGCGGAAAAAGGAAGTATTCTTAGCGTCAAAAAAGACGATGTTCCCAGTTCATGCTCCCCTTCCCAGGTTTTCGAATCCGCAAAGAAAAAGTTCTCTGGACAAAGGCGTATTAAAGCAATACTTTCGAGCCTGCTTAAAGATTAAACAAGTAAACTTGAAATTAAATTTTGTTAATTTGAAATTTATCATTATTTATGTTTAGTTATTCATGTATTCATACCTATATATATATATTTTATTTTTTTTATTTTATTCATTTTGCACTGCGAAAGGAATCAAGTGCGATCTATCGTTTGAACGTCTTAAGTTCGAGGTCAGTGGATAGAACACAAATGCACGCCACCGAAGGCACGATTTAATATGCCCAATTACCTTTTTGATTGAAAGTTGACGAGCATCATGAGAGCGAGCATCGATAGGAACGTGCTTGTAATGCTCAAACTTCGATTGGGGATGGTCAATAAAATATCGAAAACGTATACGTGTGCGTAGCCATTATAATTTAAACGTTACGTATACGACGATCATGCCGGCGGCGGCGATGCGTCTTTTGCATTTCAGTTTCACCTTTAAATGTATTACGTCACGAACGTAATTATAGCATCGGACATAAGTACATTTAATCACTCCGTCAGGATTTAATGAAATATGACCTGGCAGAGCTCAGCGCATGACCTCAGTTAAACTCGAACATCATCCTCAAGCGAGGCTGAACAAATGAGAAAGCAATGAAAGGGTATGGATGGATGCATGGCAAAGAATATCCACTGTGAAGAAAAAAAAAAAAGAAAAAAAACATGCAGGAAAATTGTCGCTCAAATGGCAGTTTCCGTTCAACTTGGTGGGGGATGGATGGGTAGCACAAAAAACCAAAATAAAAATGAAAATAAAAATAAGGAGCACGATACCAAGTGGGGGCAAAAATGAACAAAATTGAAAGCAAACAAATAGAAGAGGACGAAGAAGAAAAAGAGCGGGGTCATGAGGCACGAAGCCACGAAGGCACGAAGGCACCTCATCATATGGGGGAAGTACACACATTTAATCAGACATCGAAGCAGATGTGAGTGCCTTGCAAAGAGAACAGCCTCTGGCATGAAGAGGTCTTTGTGTATCGTTGTATTGCTGTGCTGGATATGTCGTTGATATTTTTTCTTATTTCTTTTTTTTTTTTTTGTGTAGTAATAATGAGAGATCGTGTAATTGCAACAAATAACCCTTCTCTGAGGGCATTATTGAAACGAGGAATGCGCAGCAAAATGTTCAAAAACAATTTTTTTTTTTTTTTTTAAATATACATATAAAGAGCAAGTATATGTGACAAAACAATTGTTGCACTAGAAAATACTCTTTTCAGGTGCTATGCAAACATTTCGATGCACCAGAAATGTTCAAGGATAAGTTAAGACCGGAAATAAACACTCAACAGCAGCATTGTGTGTGTGTGTGTGTGTGTGTGTGTGTGTGGTGTGTGTGTGTGTGTGTGTGTGTGTGTGTGTGTGGGGGGGGGGGTTACATTTGATGGGTGTATGCATGTTTATGTGTTATCAGTATGCATTACCGTGTATGCAGAAAGAGTTCACGATGAAAGGAGGCGAGACACAGACACAGAGAGATTTAAGCACAGCAACAATAGGTACACAAGTACTATATAATACAACAACAACAAAAAACAACAATGGTAGAAGTAAATGCAAACACAATTGAATAGAATAATGGTAAGGAGTCTAAGATGGGTTGCACTGAAGCTCAAAAAAACCGAGCATTAACATGATTTAGGCCTAAAGCCTCACATAAGCAGCATAAAAAGAAGAACTTATATGCTACTTAACAGGTACGTGCATATGCACATACCTATGTATGAACAAATAATCATTTATATATGTACATACATATTTATCTATACATATATACATGCCCATATATATATTAACTATTCCATGCAGATCATTTTGGTATGTAGGATTGTATTTTAAGCATAAGATCTGTTCACAATAATTGGACCCCAGCAACGAACCGAAAGTGTTTAGCCCTCGGTCCACCTGCTTGCCTCACTTTCAGTCTCCATAAGGTAAGTCTGTTGTTTGGCCACTCAATGTCAGTCAGGCATTTAAGCGTTGATTGTCGTCTTATGACAGCGCTTCTGAGTGCCCACTTCAAGTAGCCATTTTTAGAAATTCCCTTTTGTTATTGTTGTTCTTTCGTTTCAGTATGTATTTGCTAAGGCTTGGATGCATCTCATTAAATTTCGGTTGAATAAGTCGGTGCTGCTAAATGCTTACAACGCAGTTTATCGTGATATGTTGACGGCAAAGCAATTATTTGTAACAGCTTACATGCACATTTAAGGGGGTCTTCTCATTGAAAACCCGTTTTTTGGACCCTTTTTAAAAAAATTCTTATTTGAAAACGCAAAGAATAATTGAAAACTTTTTTTATTTATTGTATTACAAAAGGTTCAAAGTAAATAAAAAATTTTTTTTGCCTCGATACGTGGGCTGTTCAAAAAGTAATGAGACTTCAAAGTTGGTGGTGAAAAAAAAGGTGCCGTCCCGGCGGCCACGATTCCGGGTCTCCGGAGCGTCCGAAATGGAAAAAAAAACGGGGTTATAATCAGTATAGATGTAATTCTCGGGTGAACCTCAAGCTTAATTTTGTGATTTTTTTTGACAAAATGGCGGCCATTCAAAAAAAAATTTCAATTTCGGGCTTTTTTTTTGTAGTTTAGTGTAAAAAAAAAAAATAGTAAAAAATTTTTTAAAATTATGGTCGAGGTTCACCCGAGAATGGTGACAATTCTGCGTCGATTCCACTTTGTTTCATGAAAATCGGTTCGGTTGAACTGGAGATATCATGGCCGCCAGTTCGAAAAACGTGGTTTCGAGATAAACGCGTTTAAAGTTTGAAGCAACGCAAAAATTACTCGTTTTAGCGCAGATCTTGCTCGACAAAGAAGGCTATATCCTCTAAACTATTTCGAATTTCAAAAAATCCTTTTAGGGGCATATTCACAACTACCCAAGCTATAAATAAATGCCAAAAAAAAAAAAAGTCGAAAAAAAAGTTGCTCAATGAGAAGACCCCCTTAATGGCGCGGAGGTAAGACGAAAGACGATCAAAAATACCTGCGGAAGCGATTTTTATGACAGTTTCTTTATTGTTATTATTACTTATAAGAACTTGTTTTTTGTTTGGTTTATTTGCTCTGATAAAGTTGTTGTTGATTGTTGTCTAAGGCGATTGTTTAAAATTCCTAGGCATCGATTAACTCTTCTTAAAAATTCATTGAATTCTTGCGATCCTTTGTGCCTTTACGTTTAATGTTTAATTTGTTTTGTAAAAAAAATCTTTTTTTTTTTGGATTTTCAACATTTATTCATTTTCTTTTATTTATATTTTATTTGCCAATGGGGGAAAAAACATACCGAATGAAGAAATTAGTTAAAATAAAAAGAAATTGCATGTCAAAAGGCCATTAGGTACAATTGGCAAACCGACATTCGTGACGTTATTCAAGGCAAAATCTGAAACATTTACAAATTCGAACACCTAAAAGCATGCTATAGCTTTTTTCTCTTTCTTTTGAGGCCAGGAACCATGATTAATAAGCATTGCTTATATGTATATCGATTAAAAGTACAAAAAAAAAAATAAATGAAAAATATAAATAAAAAAATTTTTTTAATAGAAAAAATAAATAAAAAAAATTCAAAAATAAGTATTTAAAAAAAAATAAAATAAATGAATGGAAGCACTCTGGGTGTCAAAAAAAAAAAAAAAAAAATTGCAAAGCATACTTAATTTATACATCCTAATGATCATATGAGCTCACCATTTCTTCGAAAGCATTTCTTCGACTTGTGAAGCCAAGAGAGAATTGAAGCCACACTCACGCCACGAATCGTACGATTTTTCCTTTCATTTTTTGTTGTTTATTTTCACTTTCACTTTTCCGAACCTTTGTATAAATCCTCAAATTAAGCAATCGCATATGAGAAGCCAGCCAACAACATAGAAAAGTGATAATTTATCACTAAAGCATGTCACAGTTTTTCTCAAATATTTCGTCGCTCGTCGCTGGGGTCCGAGAACCAAAAACACACAAATAACAAATCACCAAAGACAAAAAAAAAAAAAAAAAAAAAAATAGCAAATGAAAAAATTAAAGCAAAAAAAAAAAAAGGAAAGGAAAGGAAGTTAAGGACCCTCAAAGAGGAATAGCACTTTGCAATGATTCGCACAGTTTATTGCATTACAGACTTCTTTAGAGAGGCAACAAAGCAATGCTCGCCGACACGCAGACACGTCCGCCCGCGTATAGACTCACAAAAAATATGCTCTCCAAAAGGACTCCCTATCGATGAGGGCCCAACGAGAAGAAACCACACACAAAAACTGGGCAACCGACCCGTTCCAAACAACGAACATACTGAAAACAGAATTTAAAAGTAACAACGCAAACGAAGTGAGCAATGGCAAGTGAGTAACAATCATATGGCTCAGTTGTCGCCGCCGCCGCCGCCGCCCCGTCATCACCACAGCCATCATCATCATCGTCATCATCATCATCATCATCCACCCACCACCGCCACCAACGCCTCCATCTTCGGTAATACGGCGGTCGTCGATGGCAGAATTGTTCTTTTGTTGTTTTTGTTTCTATTTTACGTTTGTAAGGGTGCGCCTCCGTCCTATGTGGGGCAACTTTTAAACAACATTTCAATTGTTTTTTGTTTGCGTTTTGAAGGATCGCGCACATCGCTAGCCTAGAGTCGAACAGTGTAAGAAAATCAGCTGCCGAACCAAACGGGATAACAGTGAACAGGATCCCTATATCAATTTCGTATTAAAAATGAGAAAAAGGTTTTGAAAATTTTTAGAACTTTTTACGCAAAAAGAAAATTCGACGAGAGATTAACTACAATACACTTGCATTTGTTGATGTCCTTATTTAACATCCGGAACCTAGATCCGTCGAGTGGAGTTTCGGACACGGGATTGGGAGCTGGGGGATATTCTTCATCCCGGTCTCGTTAAGAATTTCGAAATGCGTACAATCAAGGTAGTCTTATAAGACACCATAGATGACAAAATGACAAATTTTTCAGTCCTTTTTCACTTAGATACCTTTAGGTACTTAGAAGTATCTACTATCGAGTTCCTTAAGACACAATTTCATTGAAGTTATCACTACCATATGCACTATTTTCCACTAGGAAACTGTCGTGAAATCACAATTTTGTGGTTCTACCGTGTTCTTGTATAAGTACTATGACATCGGACTTCGTAATCAGAGATTTTAATTCAGCCCTTTTTCGGCCCAATGCATGTATAATAGAATGTCAGAAACTACAAACAAACAAAAAAAAAAAAAAAAAAAAAATCAATATCTTACATAATTTTTCGGATGATTAAGGACGTCAAAATGATCTATGCACGGCTCGATTACAGGTAGTAAAAACAACGTGGCCGCTGCCCAATTCCCGATGTTTGAATGAACAGTTTTTTTTTTTGGCTCATTCTATTGTAATTTTGATACTGATTTAAAAGAAGTTTAATATTTTTTTACGGACTTTTCTGCGGTCAGTTATAACAGGTATCGTGAAATTTCGAGTTTAAAAAATTCGTAGCATACAATACGGGGCCAAAAATTTTAATTTAAATAAAACAAAAAAAAAAACAAACAAAACAGGATGCTACCCTTAAGCTTCCTTGCTTTTTTTTATGAAAAGCATTTCATCAACTCCCGGCCACTGTATATATATTTGAATAGGAAAAATTTGTCAATAAGTTGTCACTCAAAATGAACTGAGTTCACCTGGTACACAACCGAGCCATGCCATAATAACTGCAAATGCGCGCAATGACGAAAGTGCGCAGGATAGGCGAGGCGTGGCGAGGCGTGGCGCGGCGCGGCGAGGCACGGTGCCTTGCCATGCATCATTTTCATTATTCCAACTTGACTCTTGACGTACAAAATAGTGATTCGTAAACGGCAATTTCACGAGCAACATGCATCGCCAACGAACTGAAACTATTACGCTTCCATGCCGCCTGCTTCTGCAACGTGAGCGCCATGGCAACACAAAAGAGAAATCAAACAAAAACAATAACAAAAACAAAAACAAAAAAAAAAAACAAAAACAAAAATCGCAACAAAACCGAATGAAAGAATGAAGTACTCTGGAGGGGGGTGTGTGCGCCGGTGTGCTAAAGAAAATTGGGGGGAATACAAAATTGGAAAAATCAAAATTTCAAACAAAATTTTTTTCCCACGAAACACGCGAACGGCGGCATGCAAGAAGTAAAAGGTCCTTGCGGCAAATGCCTTCGCATCGGTACGGTCTCAACTAGGGCTCCGTGGTAAAGAAAACCTACGTGGCGTTCTGCCGTTGTACTGCTACGCTGCGTACGACAAGGACGAAAGCCTTCATATGCAACACAACAATACGAATGACACGCGACTGAGAGCTTCGTCCTTCGAAGGATATCGCGTAGCGTCACGATTTCCTACATTTTATGTTGAACAGGCGAACAGAATATAAGGCAGTGAGAAAACGTTAATACAACAACGTTGCGGTACGTTCATTTACAGTATATCAAACATTTTATAGGACTCTGAAAGACAAATACTTGTATTTCCAGTCTGACATTATGAGCCCTATTCTAAATTAATATTCCCAGGGATGTTTTTTCCTACAAATTTTTCACCGCCGAAAAAGAAAGTGTTCCAAGTATTAATTAAGAAAAGAATGTGATGACCTTTGATTAAAAATATTCGAAGTTTTTGCTCCCCATATTGTACATATTCTCTTCCTAGTATGCTTAGAATGGAACCATTTTTTTTTTTTTTTTGGCCCGCCCCGGCAATATTTAGAATCGGGCTGTAAAGAATAATTCGCTTAGCTGCCTTCGCACTTAAGAGCACATGTAAGTTAGCTGCACAAAAATTTGCCACAGCAGCATATCTGTCTGTATTTGTATGAAAATATCTCTTTTAGATGCATTTCACTTAGGTGCACATTTGCTTTAACTGCATCCTATTTTTGGTTTTTTCGAATAAATGTTCATAGTAAAAGTTTCATTTAACATGAAAATTTTATCTCTTGATTTTCAAACACTTTCCTATCGCTATAGTTTGGAACTTCCTAAAAACCTAAAAACAAAGCGTCCGGAGTAGTTGGAAAATGAAGAGGACACATCCGAATCCAATGTCCATTGTCCATTGTCCAACAAGGAAAAAGGGGCTCTTCTGGCGCTAGATGTATTGCAACGTAAATGTAGGGAAGAAAAAAAAATAGTACAATCTGTACGGTTATCTTTTTCGTTTGAAATCGAGGAAAGAATAGCCAAACTTGCTTTAAAGAGTTTGAATCAAAGCAGAATTTCCTTAAAGGAATTCGGACATGTGCCTCAATAATGCTCCCCTGAATGTCTCAAAACAAGACCAAAATGCCCTAATATTGAATTTTGAAATCTTCTAAAAACGAAAACTTGGTCCCACAAAAATTTCCCTAACCACTTTTCTGCCCTAAGACTTATAAATATATATGCAAATTATAGATACTGTATATAAATCGTACCTACTATTCGAAAATCCACTGCATATGTACGCATTCATTGTTTTTTGTGATATAGATACGATAAAGGATTCCATATACGAGTGGCCAATCACTGGGCGCTTTTTATGCACGATTAACAACAATAGATTTATACCTTCATTGTTGTTGTACTGTTTAGTTTTTGAGTGACTTTATGTCGTTACGTAGTTGTGTCCTTAGTGGTATGCGTTTTCTTCTGTGTTGCCGACTTTTGTTGCGTACATCGGTGGCAACTTCAGTTGGCTTGTTGGTTGGTTGGTTGGTTGGTCGGTCGGTTAGTTGGTTGGTTGGGGCTGGTCTTTTGGTGGGTTGTTTGCTTCGTTGGCAGGTAGTTTTGGTTCAAAAGATATTTAACAGGAAGAAAATGTGCAAGAAAACCTAAAAACAAGAGCAAGGGAAAAGGAACAAACAGCCGACGAAAATGTAGGATAAGCGCGCGCACATACACACGCACACACACACACACACACACACACACACACACACTTATTTAGTGAAACTGAAAACTGTGAGTTCTTGCTTAGTTGGAGCCAAACATTTGGCGGCAACAATTTTCAGTCGGAAAAGTGAAAGCAAATTGTTTAGACGCCTTCGAATCCTTGTAATCGGATAGCGGTAACGTAACGTAAGGCACGACAGATTGAATTTCGAGTCGAAAGTATGTACGTTTTTTTTTTTAATGCCAGAAATCATTCCAATTCATGTAAATCAAAACAAACAAAAAAAAACCGTTAACAACGGACAATTCAAATATAAAAATAATAATTAAAAAAAAAAATAATAATAATAAATACCTAGAAAAAAGATTTTTGAAAAAATCAAACACTTGTCGGAAGCGAAAAATTGGGCTAATATGTATAGAAATATTTTTTTGTTTTAACCTTCAATACCCATAAAATTGATGTACTATTTATATTTATATCATCCAGTCATATTCGGAGTAATATACGCCGGGGAGATTTTAGTGTGCGTATATCCTTTTTTGATACGTGCTCATACGTAGGTCCTACAATTGGCATTGGAGGGCAATGAAAGATCCGCACGTTCATGCACACAGGCTGAAGTGAGTGACTTTTCGAACAACCACGTAATGCTAGCTAGAGAGCTAAGCACAGAAAGGCTAAAGGCTAGCAATGAATACTCAATTCCTGCGCTCAGTCTAACTTAAACGAGCCGAGCGCTTACAAGTGTTCGTGACTAGAACCGCTAAAAGGAAAGGAAACGCGCGAAAACCATTCATTAGTGCAGTTCTAATTTTTTTATCTGCTCCTTTTTTATCGTGTGTGTGAGTTTTTTGTGTGTTGATGCGTTATGCAAACGAATCGATTAATATTCGAAGAAATGGATTTCCTGATCACAAATTAAAAGGGGGAAAAAAAGTGAAGAACAATTTTAAAAATAAAGCATTTTTTTTTTTTTTCTTAAGAGAATTAAAGCAATAAATATTTTTATTATTTTATTAATTACAGAAATTATTATGAACCTCTTTTTCTAACTCATTGTTGATTAAAACGGTGGAAAAACTTAAAAGATTAGTAAAAATAAAAATATATATTTTTTTTTTAGCCCGATTCTGAATATTCTCGGGGAACGAATTCCCGGCGAATTTCCTTTTCTGGAGACTAAAATTCTCTCCCCTAAACATTTAAAAAAGAAGAAGTTAACTCTCGAGAAAATTAAATTCAGTATCGGGCTGTATAAAAATAATTAAATGTGATGGGCCAATTAATTAGTTGAATTAATTAAAAGGTACAGTCAAACTTCCAGAGCTCGTATCACCAGCATCAATATTCAAAAATGTTTATGGGCATTTCGGCCTCCAGAACTATTTTCGTACGTTCGCGACCTCATTTTCCAACATTTTCCTTATAGTTTTCTTTCTAATTTGATAGTATTTTGGTAGCTTCACATGTGGTGTAGAAGATGGGTTTCTTTGAGTTTTAGTTCTCATAAGGATAGCAATAAAAATGCGGTCGCGAACGTACGAAAAAAATACTGGAGGCGGAAATTCCCATATGGCTTACGGAAAATTCGTGTTAAAGAACTACATATACAATGTATGTAAGGCCTTCTCTTTCTCGATATTTATTTCGATCTCTGTCGATCCCTCTTTCGATATCACTCTCACTCTCTCTCTCTCTCTCTCTCTCTCTCTCTCTCTCTCTCTCTCTCTTCGCTCTTCTCTCTTCGCTCTTCTCTCTTCCCTTTCTTCAGCTCTTTTCTCTTTTCACTTTTCTCTTATTTATCCAATTTATATTTTTTATTCTTTTTTCCTTTTCATATTTTCTCTTTTTCTCTTTTTTCTCTTTTTTCTCTTTTTTCTCTTTTTTCTCTTTTTTCTCTTTTTTCTCTTTTTTCTCTTTTTTCTCTTTTTTCTCTTTTTTTCTCTTTTTTTTCTCTTTTTTCTCTTTCTCTTTTTCTCTTCTCCTTTTTCTCCTTTTCTCTCCCTTTTCTCTCCCTTTTCTCTCCCTTTTCTCTCCTTTTTCACTCCCTTTTCTCTCACTTTTCTCTCCCTTTTCTTTCCCTTTTCTTTCCCTTTTCTTTCCCTTTTCTTTCCCTTTTCTTTCCCTTTTCTTTCCCTTTTCTTTCCCTTTTCTCTCCCTTTTCTCTGTCCTCTCTCCTTTCTACTCTTCTACTCTTCTACTCTTCTACTCTTCTACTCTTCTACTCTTCCACTCTTCCACTCTTCCACTCTTTCACTCTTTCACTCTTTCACTCTTCACTCTTCGACACTTCTACTAGAGTCCGACCGAAG
Source organism: Chlorops oryzae (assembly GCA_020466095.1). Classification (NCBI taxonomy): domain Eukaryota; kingdom Metazoa; phylum Arthropoda; class Insecta; order Diptera; family Chloropidae; genus Chlorops; species Chlorops oryzae. The sequence goes on from CM035806.1 coordinate 46,838,447, forward strand.
TCAAAATTTTCAACCAAAACCGAATATTCGGTTTTTTTAAAGATTCGGTGGCCGAACCGAAACCGAAACTTTTCAAATCTGAGAAACAAAACTAATTTTATTGTGTGCTAGCATACGAATTTAAAATATATACATTACTAGAGCTCGGATTTTAAAATTTTTTGAATTATTTATTGAATTTATTGAATTTTTTTTTGCATTTAACTGTGCTTTTTGAATATTTTATTCAATAAAGTAGGCTTTTTTGTTTGTTAATTTGACAATTCAACATTTTAATAGGCATACTAAATCGAACTAATTTGGAATTTTTGACAGTGAATTTTTAGAATATTTTGCATTTTGGTTTGAATTTTTTTTGAATATTTTGATCTCTGCATTTTTTTAAACATTTTTTTTCATTTTTTTTTTACATATTCAAATTCCGAGGCATATACATTACTAATGGGCAATTCCACAGAAATCGATGAGAAGAAAAATAAATTTTTTTCGATTAAAGTTGGAAAAAAATACCAATAATAGTTGAACAGATATGTAATCTATACGTTGCTGTCAAATTCATATAGGGCATCCTTTTTTCGCAATTGGACACACGTGTTTTGTGAAAAGCTTAAATTATTCGAAGAAAAATGTCAAACGTCGAAAATTTTCCCAAGGTCAGCAAATAAAACATGAATATATTTTTCGATATATAACTAAGCCCAATTATGGTTAACAATCAAGAGCTTTAGATTAAGCTGGCAAAAGTACGAAAAGTATAATTTTAAGCGACTCAGACAGTGTTGCATTTGGCCGCAAAGTTTGTGTAACATACCAACGCTAAATGCAACAAAGTTAGTGTCAAAGTAAAGCATGTCGATGAAATAAATGCTCTTTATTTTTTCCTCTAAGTATTCGAAATTGTTCAAAGAATACCGTTAAAAAAATTGAATTTGTGGATTATTTTTAATTTTAAATAGCATTAAAAAGCTGTAACGTACCAACGCTTTCATGATTGTTACCCTGACAAGGTACCGGTCGCAGTTTCAAATGTGCTAAGATCTATGTAACTTGAAAATTAGTATGTACATTTTTTATTCGGGCATGTGATTGGATTCCCTTTCCCCAAATTTTGGGCGTGGTAGAAGGGCGTGGTAGAAGGGCGGTTTTCAAAAATTGTCTCCTTCACCCTAAATTCAAATGGGACTTGAACGAAATTTGGCACTTGTGCTTCCTTTGTAGCCTTAAACATCCTTCCAAAAACTTTCTTTGATCGGTCCATTTTTAAGGGTACCTCCGGAAGTAGGGTCTGTCACAAAAATCACAAAACTGCCTTAAAATCGGACTTTTTCGAAATATTTTAATGAAACTTAAAATTTGAGCGTATATTTAAGCCTCCGATTATAGTTCAACAAAAATTGGAAAAGTGGGCGTGGCAAAGGGGCATTTTTCATAACGAAATCTATCAAAAGTCGGTATATGGGGCCCCTTATGGTCTTAAACACCTCTTGATATTAAAAATGATTTGAACATGTGTGTCTGTGTCGGGTATTCTATTGTCAGGCTCGCCTGACTATAACACCCTTACTTGTTTTTTATATTTGTTGGATAGAAGTCTTTGATATGCACAAACCATCCAAACCATCAAAATTTCCCAAAGGGGGGTGCAAACCCGATATAGCCACCGTCGATCCAACCCTGTTTTGGACATACACAGTTTTAAAGGATAAACGATCACGCCTAATTTTTTTACTTGATGAGCAGGAGGTACCCTCATTTGATGAAACACCTGGGTGTTTCAAACAGATGCAAAAAGATAGTATTCCCGGCACACAAAGTCTGCCGGGCATAAAAAGCTTCTATACTATTCAGAAGGTTAATTTTATAGATTTAGGTCAAATCTTTTGTAAAATTTTTTTTTACTTTGATATCTCTATGACAGTTCGATTTCAAAAATTTTTATGTAACATACCAACGTAACGTACCAACAGGCGTATAATATTTTTTAAAATTTATCAACATATATTTCTTGGGTTTTTTAACGCAAATCATCGAAAGTAACCTTTTTTACATAATTCATAAAAATTTTGTAAAACTACATTCAGTAGGAGAGCAGAGTTTTCACAATATCTGCCGCTCTCTCAAAACAGCTAGAAAAATTTGTAACGTACCAACGCCTTTTAATCAGCATTACCAGGATGCCCCATGGACTTTTTTCAAAATTAAATATTGTATTTTCTAGAACTCATGCCTATCTTTATTTACTGGAAAAGCTCGACATCGTGTTTAAAAAACTTAAGAAGTTATGTGCCCAAAATTAAAAAAAGTGTAACGTACCAACAAATGGAATTGCCCAATGTAAAAAGACATAACAGAATTATGTGTAAAAAAAAATCTCCGAATTCACATTATTAAAATTAAGGCTTTTTCACTTTAATTAGTTGTACAA
>CM035806.1:46845871-46930871 GCA_020466095.1 Chlorops oryzae
TTACTATTTTGTGCGCTCAGGATATATTTGTCTAGTTTTCACTACCGATCAGAATCGAGTACTCAATACTCAATTCTTCAAGGATCGAAGATAATCGGGGTTCAATTTCACTTCAAACTTCTGGGCTACTCTTCGTGGCGTTCCGAATGGAAATTCCATGTCATTGTTAAACCTAAACCTTCCTAAACTAATAGCAATCTGACAAATACTAATTACGGAAATTCATCAACAACAATTCAATTTTCTATTTCGTTTTTGACTATTATTATCATAATGATTCCTTTCCAATAACTTCAGTTAATACCCTGCAGTAATGAGCCGGTGAATTTCCTAAAAAGGAATGGCCTTTGACCGGTCCAAATCCTACCGGTTATATTATGGCAGTTCGCTGCATCGAATTCGGCTAGCCGTCGGTCGGTAATAAACGGGTTGGTTTAATGGTAGTCTGTAAATGACACTTTCATCAACTTAGAATATATGTATGTACATAAGAAAATTGTTTCTTATTTTCCCTATTTGACTATCCTAAAACCAGGCAATATTACGACAATAGACCAAAAAAAAAAAAAAAGAAAAAAAAAAAACTGACCTACGATCAGCCGTTTTGCGGACTAGTCTCTCTCCTATGACAGGCCCATGTTAAAAAGGTCAGTTGAATACATTAGAAGTGGAATTATGAGGGCACTAGTACTGCTAACATGAAGGACTGATCGAAGGCTACCCTTGGATCCGTCCATATTACTGCAGGGTAATAAAAATATGTACGTGTGTGTTTTTGTGCACGTACATGAGTAAGGCGGGCAAGAAAATACATTGTATATCCCGCATAACAAGGGCGGTGACATTTAAGTGATAGTGCCATGCATGGCTGGCTTCAATGAAGATACTCGTATCATGGGAGGTTTCTTTTTATACCCGACACACTCTGCGTCGAGGGTATATTGCGTTTGTGTGGTTGTGTGTAACACCCATAACCAGTCGAGATAGACCATACAAAATATATAAAGAATGATCAGAGTCACCAGGAGATTCGATTTAGACATGTCCGTCCGTCTGTCCGTCCGTCTGTCCGTCCGTCTGTCCGTCCGTCTGTCTGTATACAGTTATCTTATCGAAGAAGTTGAGCTATCTTGACAAAATTTGGTATGCGTGCTCACGGGGACATAAGTAAGAACAAGTTCGAGAATGGACCCGATCAGACCATTTTTAGGGGGACCTACAGTACTAGGGTCTGTTACGAAAATCACAAAAATGAAATTTGATATTTGAAAATGCTTAAAGGCAAGTAATATGATTTCCAAAAATTGGAGAAGTGGGCGTGGCAGAAGGGCGTTTTTCGAAAATTGTCTCCTACACCCGAAATTAATATTCGACTTGAACGAAAGTTGGCACGTATGCTTTCTTTGTAGCCATAAACATCCTCCCCAAAAAAATTTTCGATCGGTCCATTATTAAGGGTGCCTCCAGTACTGGGGTCTGTCACAAAAATCCCAAACCTGCTTCAAAATCGAACTTTTTTGAAATATTTCAATGAAACTTAGAATTTGAGCGTATATTTAAGCCTCCGATTAGAATTCAAAAAAAATTTGAAAAGTGGGCATGGTAAAGGGGCGGCTTTCATAAAGAAATTGCACCAAAGTCGGTATATGGGGCCCCTTATGGCCTTAAACACCTCTTGATATTAAAAATTATTTGAACATGTGTGTCTGTGTCGGGTATTCTATTGTCAGGCTCGCCTGTCTATACCACCCTTACTTGTTTTCAAATATTTTTTTTAAATCACTATCGTGTCTTTTAGAGTTAAGTAATTCAATTCAGGTTACATTAAACAAGTAAGTTTATGTAGAGGTTGTGGCCATGCTCCGGTTGTGGCCACCCCTAGACAATTTCCCCTACAAATTCTTTAAGGAAATCGTCACGATGTCATTGATGGTACGAGGAATTTGCGCGCTGGTATGTCGAAATCTTTTCCTACAATTTACGAATTTTCGTCCATAATTGACTTTGGTCATTCAACTTCACGGTAGACGGTGTATGGATTTATTTCACAGACATGCTGCAATGGCTTTGGAAATATTTTCATGAAGCACTATGAAGTATGTTTTTTTTTTTTCGTAATGATTTTGATCGAAAAACCAGAAGAGATAATTTGTATCATTATAGTTAAGATGGTTAATAAAAACCAAGATAGATTTTTTATTAAATTATTTTTGGACACACGTCCACGACGGACAATACCTTATGATTCGACGTTCGAATCTTTTGATAACATTTTCGATAACTTTCGTATAATGAAACAAGAAAACAACCAGGACAATTAATTAAATATAAAATATTTAAATAAGTACGAAAATTCGAACTTATTTGTCTCAGACATGTTTCAGTTAGCGAATTGAATGTGGCTAAACAAATTTCAAAATAGGTACATACATACATAGTATAGGGACTCATTCAGGTTCCGAAACTTTACAGTGGGACTCCACATGCGATAGTTCATCGCATACCATCTGTCAAATTTTATGGTATACGATGGCAGCAGGTAGTAATGGTACTCATGCAGCTTCGCGAACGCCTTCGCAACTTTTCCCATCGTAAATTTTCATATAAATTTTGACCGTTGTGTGACAAGTTTTTGTCATTTCCCACAATTTGCGAAGCTGCATGAGTCCCACTAGTGAGATTTTTTTGAGTGATCATATTTCGGTATGCGATGAGCATTTGAAGATGGCGTTCAGCGAGAAAATTCGCTGCATAGAAACGCTAAAAGATTGAAAATGATGCAAGATTTGTTAAATTAAGAGCAAAAAAGAAAAAACCCGAAATTCCGGGTAAATATTTACTTGCAGTAAGGGAACAGCATAAAAAACTCAAAATTGTCATTTCATGGCAAGCGATAGATGGATTGCGATATCGCAAGCTGTATCTCGCATACCACCTGGTCTCCACTTGCGATCTATCGCATACTTTCCATCGCATGCTATGAGCCATCGCAAGTGGAGACAGTATGTTACGAAACGAGAAATTTGTAACTGAAATGTCAAAATTTATATGAAAATTACCAATGGGAAAATATACAAAGGCATATTCAAAGCTGCATGCACTGTTGCCAGTTTTTTAGAGGCGTATTCCCCGGAACGTCTAAAAACAAGGCCAAAATTCCCTAAAATTTTATTTTGAGATCTTCCAAAAACAAAAACTTAGTCCCATAACAATTCCCCTAAGCACTTTTCTGTCCTAGGACTACACTAAAGACCATAAATGTCTTTTAATTTATGGGAGATTCTCTTAAACGGGCAACAGTGGCTGCACGAATCCCTATACAGTAGTTTCGCTTTATAATAAAGTTGATTTTTCCAAGAAATTTCGTCCGACAAATCTAAGATCACTTTTTTTTTTAAAGAAAAATCTTCAGTCTTCAAGTTGAAAAAAAAAAATTCGTTTTTCCATATGTATAAGAAAATATGGTGCTATATATGTAGCTTTTTTAGGAAAATTTATTTTATTTATGTTTCGTTTTCATACAAAGTAATTAATTAACGGGGGTTTAGTTGATGTTTTTTCATGATTGATAAGTCTCTAAAAAAACAAGTAAGGGTGTTATAGTCAGGCGAGCCTGACAATAGAATACCCGACACAGACACACATGTTCAAATAATTTTTAATATCAAGAGGTGTTTAAGGCCATAAGGGACCCCATATACCGCCTTTTGTTAAATTTCTTTATGAAAACTTTTGGAACGCCCACTTTTCCAATTTTTTTTTTCTCTAATCGGAGGCCTTAATATACGCTAAAATTCTAAGTTTCGGTGGAATATCTCAAAAAATCCGTGTTTGGGGCAGTTTTGAGATTTTTGTGACAGACCCTAGTACTGGAGGTACCCTTAATAATGGACCTATCAAAATTTTTTTTGGAGAGGATGTTTATGGCTACAGAGGAAGCATAACTGCCAAATTGAATTCCCATTTGAATTTCGGGTGTAGGAAGCCATTTTCGAAAAACGCCCTTCAGCCACGCCCACTTCTCCAATTTTTATAAATCATATTACTTGCCCTTAAATATGTTCAACTATCAAATTTCATCAAAATATCTTGAAAAACTTCGATTTAAGAGCAGTTTTTGTGATTTTCGTAACCGACCCTAGTACTGGAGGTAACCCTAAAAATAGTCCGATCGGGTCCATTCTCGAACTTGTTCTTACTCATGTGCCTGTGAGTACGCATATCAAATTTCATCAACTCAACTTCATAGCTCAACTCCTTCGATAAGAAAACTGTATACAAACAGACGAACAGACAGACGGACGGACATGTCTAAATCGAATCTCCTGGTGACGCTGATCATTTCTATATATATTTTGTATGGTCTATCTCGACTGGTTCTGGGTGTTACAAACAACCACACAAACGCAATATACCCTCGACACAGAGTGTGTCGGGTATAAATATATACAAATATTAAATATATCTATAAGGTTTTTGGCTTGTATAGCTTAAAAACCGTAGAAATTTGGATATGCTCATTTCGGAAATCATTTGCAACACCCAAAAACAAACGCGATTTTATAGTTAGTACCCATTTCGGAAAGACCTTCGAATTACCCTTCAAAATCCACTTGGCCCAAGCAAAAAGAACCTATATCATGGAAAGTATCAAGGAAAAACGAAATAATTACCCATAAAAAAAAGGTGTAACCGATTTTGATGAAACTTCCTATTTTTCTTAATTTTATTCAGACAAGGTTCAGTGCCAAGTTTCATCACTCTGCAAACACTCCCTATAGTTTTAACACTCAAATGTATTATTCGATCCCACTGTGTCATGGGAGGAAATTGGAAACGCCCATTTCCCGAGTTTTATCTCTTAAAAAAAAGTTCCAAAACAAAAGTTTATTCTTAATATGTGATCTAATGGAATCATTAAAAAAATTAAATTTTTTCCAAAACAGGTTTTTTGACACCTTGCTACTTATATCCGGTTTTTTTCTTATATAAAAACCTATTTTCAAGAAAATTCTTTCTTATGTATATAAAAACCCGTTTACTACCGATATTTGGAAATATATATTATATATATATATACAAAAACAATGCAACGTGATACCGGTATAAAATCTAGTTCATCAGAAGCTACACTGAGCGAAAACTACGGTTGTGTAATTTACAACGATTCGTAGTATACTACGACCGTAGTTATTTTAGAGCAAAACTGTAGTACGGACGTATTCAAACATGACTTTAACAGCCATTCGTATTCTTTAGGAGCAAATTTCTTTACACACGTATTTAAAAAACATCTATCAAAAAACACGTAAAATAGTTTTCATTTGACTTTAAATAACATATTTAGTCCACGCGAATCAGATTTGTCCGTGGCTTACGGGTAGCGTATTCGCTCAGCAATCCGAAGAGCTCGGGTTCAAATCCTACTGCAGGCGAATGAAATGAGTTAAAAATAGGGAATTTTTCAAGTAAGTGGAAAAATATTAAAAAAAAAAAAAGACAGCTAGAATGAAAAATCAAGCTTACCCAACCGTATAAATTGTAGAGAAGAGAGGGCCCATCCCGGCTTTCCAAAATATATTTTTTTTGTTTTTTCATAAAATGTTAGTTTTAAAAGTTTTTATTCCTGTAAGGTTTCTAAATATTATATACCTAAATTTTATGTTATTATGCATTTGTAAAAAAAAAAAAAATATTACGCCTGCCTGACCGGGGATCGAACCCGCCGACTTGGGATTTGCTGCTACTTTCGTATTTAAACTTTTTTACTACGCTTGTGGTTATTTTAGTTACGTCCGTTAATAGAGCCAAATCGTTGTTGCTCGTAGTTAAATTAACTACGTTTTTGTTATTTTTACTACGATTTTTAGCTCAGTGTAGATGTTCCAAAGCTACAGTGGATAACGAAAAGGTTGCAACTATTACGTTTTATGCAGCAAAAATTTCAAAAATAAAGTCAACTTCCACTTTGTGCTATTTCCGTGTTCATGGCTGTATATATAAATATAAATTTTTATAATATAAATTTTTAAGCTGACCTTAACTATGGCTTTGTTTTATATTAAATATTTACATTAATACCACGATATTTTACTTAAATATTTGTGACTGACCCCTGACTGGTTATCACTAATTATATCTTAACAAAATTTAAAAGGCTCTTTTGTCTTTATTATTGAATTAAATAAAAATGAATAAAATTAACAGTTCAACAAAAATTTCTTCTTACAGCGCAATGCTTTCCCTCGTGACAACGATACTCTGCGTCGTATGTTATTGCTGTCATCGTAATATCAAGAAACGCACCGAGGCAGCCTATCGTCAGCAACGTCAGTGGCTCGAGAATGATCCGAATATGGAAATTTACAGCGTCGAGCAGGTATGAAATATGCATTCTCATTCAAATTAAATCAAGAGAGACACATGCACTTGGAATTTATTTTATTTTCGACTGAATTTGGTTGAAAAAAAAATAACGACTCAAATTTAACTTTTTATTTTATTTTTTTTTTTTTTCAATAATTTTTTATACCAGACACACTCTGAGCCGAGGGTATATTGCGTTTGTGCGGATGTGTGTATAAAAATTGTTTTATTTTCAATTATTATTATTATGTCTTAAAGAGTACCACGACCTAAAAGATGGATGGTTTGTGGAACCTATGTTCCCGTAGAGTAGGCTAAGAGTGCTTATGAATCTCATTATTTCTAATGGACTAAACTGATTAATAGCTTGCAGTCCCATTATTCTTGCCTCCATACACCTGAATCTACGCCTCGATGCATCATGACATCTACGAAGCCCACAGAGATCTTCATTACCCACTGCCATCTTCTTCAGGTGATACTTGAGTCAAATAAGTATATCCTTTTTGATATTCATTGTAGATTTTAATATTGCTTCTCCAAGGGTTTAGAGGAATTTTCGCCCTAATAGTTCTGAGACATACAGCTGCGGTTAAATTAATAGCACCGACACTTTTCGTTGTTTAAAATCCGTTTATTTTCTGTTTCATTTTATTTTTATGAAATTCAAAAATTTCATTGAGTTTTAGCCAGGTTATCTTTCAAATCAAAATATAAAAAATTTGATTTCTGCCAGTTTATTTCACAAAAAAATTGAAAAATAATGTTTTTTCTACGTTAAAAAAAAAATAGCACTTTCAGTACAAATTTAGAGCGCTTTTTATCATTTAAAATATGGGAAAAACACCAGGAGTAAAAATTTCGCAGGGTTCTTAATTATGAGCTGTGTATAATACTTCAAACTTTGTAAAAAGTACAACAATTAAAATATTGCACACCTGTATAAAAATTTTCAGACCAAACCTTCTGCCACGCCCACTTTTACAATTTTTGAAAATCATATTACTTGCCTTGAAACATGTTCAAATATCGAATCTCATCAAAATATGTTGAAAAACTTCGATTTTAGAGCAGTTTTTGTGATTTTCTTAACAGACCCTAGTACTGGAGGTACCTCTAAAAATGGTCCGATCGGGTCCATCCTCGAACGTGTTCTTACTCATGTCGTCGTGAGTACGCATATCAAATTTCATCAACTCAACTTCATAGCTCAACTCCTTCGATAAGATAACTGTATACAGACAGACGGACGGACGGACAGACAGACAGACGGACATGGCTAAATCGAATCTCCTGGTGACGCTGATCATTTCTATATATATTTTGTGTGGTCTATCTCGACTGGTTCTGGGTGTAACACACAACCACACAAACGCAATATACCCTCGACACAGAGTGTGTCGGGTATAAAAATACTTTAAAATAAAGGAGAAAATGGCCACTTTTACAATTTCAAGCTTTTCGAAACTTCATTTCTCAGTAGGATGTTGAGATTTCGAGATGAGTTTCTATTTTGTGCTTTTGAAAAGGTGACAGCAGCCTTTAAGAAAGAATCCAATTATCGATTATTTTTTTTATTCAGAAAAGGATCGCACAGTGAGATAAAATATTAACTCCCACATTGTTGGGTTGATCAAAAAGTTTCAGGAATTTTTCTATTTGGAAATACAGTGCCAATCGGTTAAAAAGATGTCGAAGGGACCAGCAAAAATCCATCGTTATAACCGATAATCGCTATATCCGGTAACAGAAATTAAGAAGAATTAGAATAGCGAACCAAATTTTACCTAAAATGTTCATCGTTAAAACCGTTAACAGTTATAAACGGTATCGTTATAAACGATTTTTACGGTAACTTCTTTTGGCATTTCAATTCATTACCGAAATAAGTTAAAATTTCCATTAATTAAACGAATCCATTAGTTAAAACGAATCGAATGACACCCTTAAATTTATAATCCGTCAAGCCGTTTAGGCTACAGAGAATTTCTCATAAGGGAAACAACCCTGCAGTAATTCCAACTACTCTCCAACTACTCCCCGACTAGTCACAAAAATACCAGGACTACTCCCTCTTAATTTGCCAACCAATGCTTTGAACTGTCTTTTTTAACATTGAACTGTCATTGGAAAATAACTAGTCACAGGTTTTGCTCATATAAACTAGACCTGGAGTATATACAAATGGGTCGATTTTAGGTCAATTTGTATTTTTGCATATTTTATGAAAAAAAAAAATTATTTTTTCCTCTTCGTTTTAAATTTTGTATTCTTTTTTGTTTATTTGAGTAATTTTGTTTTATAATTCTTTTTTTTAATTCTTTTTTTTTAATTTTCTCGCTTTTCCCGAGCCTCGAACCTGGACCTCTGGGCTGGTAATACGGCGGTTTAACCATCACGCTAGGCAAGCAAATTGAACTTGCTGATCAAAATGTTAACTTGAGTTTTATTTTAGGTTGCTTATTTTTCCCGTTTTCGGGAAACGCCCGCAGAAGGAAAATTTTTTTGTTTATTTTAAAATTAACAATTAAAAAAATTAATTTAAATTTAAACAAAAAAACCTTAATAATTGAAAAAAAAACAAATATTCCCGACTGAGCCAGGGCTCGATCCCCGTCCTTCTAGGCTGCAAGACCAAGTTCTTAACCACTCAGCAAACTGTCCTTCGACAGCGCGGCGATCAAAATGCAAAGATAAAGCAGACAAGAAAATTTTTTTTTCTGCTTTGCCATCGATCTCTTTCGGAGTAACCGGCGGTGAGACCGATTGAGATGCACCCAAGTCTAGACGCTCTCCATATATTTTATGGTCTAGTTGCTTATGGTCTCACCTAAGGTCGGTCGTAATTTGCAAATTGACCGCCCTATTACTACAGGGAACTGCCTGCATGTATGTATATGCATGCATACATACACTCGAAAACAAGCATAGCCCTAGCCCACATTCTGGCGGTCCTATTAAGTATTTTAAGCTTAAAGCAATTTAAATTGAACTTTAGTTCCTCTTATTTCCATTGCAAAATCCTAAATAATGCACATAAAAACAAAACACTCGTTCGTGTAATGGGAACAACTCCTCGATTGGAAGGCTGAACGATTTCAGTCTTCCCGCACGATTTCAACTATAAATATTAATACTGTGAATAGTGGCCCATTACTTGAACATGACTCAGCACAAAATTCGATCGATTTAATGAAATTAATTGACAAGTTATTTTTTCTTTCATGAGAACTTGCCTTGAACTTATAAACTATAATGGCAGGGGGAGAAATATTTTTTAAATCCGTATACCTATAAATATATATTTTCGACTTTTATATACATACTTATATGTAGATTTTTTTATATACTTGAGAGATATACTTGAATCACAATCGTATTGCATTCTAAATATGATACGAATGAAGCGTTCATACCAGGGGTGCACGCAGAGTATGGTTTTTTTTTTTTGGGGGGGGGAAGTACATGTGATTTGTGATTTGTAATGCACAAAAGTCCACACATTTCCTTCGGAAATAATGTACTTCTATTACGAATTGGGTACAAACCCTTCGTACGTTTCTCGAATTATAGAATAAATTGCCTAAATACCGTCACGATAGAATTGGAACACCTCCTTTGAATTGCTGCCGAACCTCTGCAGAACCAATATTACCAGTCCTTTTTCATCTCAATGCGGCAAAATTTCTATGAAGCGAATCGTATCCCTTCGAATTCTATGAAGTCAGTTTTGTCCATCCTTCCATCCGCCCGTCCATCTGTCTGTTTGTCTGGCTGTCTAACGGCGCGAACCAACAACCTGTCGGAATCTATCAAATTCTCATTTTTCGATCTCCCATCGCGGATGTTTTCGGAGCAGGATTTTAATCACTTTAAAAGACCCGCTACACAAACGAATACCAACAAAAAAGCCATAAATCTATAAAACTGTCGCAAAATGAGTTTCTCCAACGTATAAATTAATTAATTGTCTCAAGCCGACGCGAGAACTAATTAAGACCAAGTGCCTTAATTAGCACACATTTTCGTTTTAATAAGATCAGAGTAAAACAAAAAAAAAAAACAAAAAACAAAAGCAGTGGCACAAGGAACAAACGAAAGAGCATTCGCAGAATTACGACCAAAGACCAACTTTTAAGGTATTTAACTGAGATTTATAAGTTTACGGTTTCATTAAAATAAAGTAAATAGTAAAATAATAACAAATAAATCAAAAATACAGTGCCCATAAATCACATAAAATCACCTTTCGATTTCAAGGAATGAACTGCAATGGAGGATGGACGACTCTAAAGCTATCATTTCATGAATGTATCGAGTTTAATGTCGTGGCGCTCTGACAATATTATTAAGTTTGAGCTGTCAATATTGCACTTTATTGGTCATTTAACGCGGCTGGGTTGGCAGCACTAACGAAGTCCCATAAAAAAAAAAGGGTGTTATATAGTCAGGCGAACCTCTGGCAATACAATACTCGACACAGATAAAGGATAAGCTAAGGTGTACGTATGTTTGAATATTTCTTTTTTAGACTGGCCCTTATACCACGCCCAAGCATTAATACAAAATATTCTTGAGGTTTTCAAGACCATAGAGGAGCCTAATACGCGGAGAATATTTTGATAACTCTATGAAATCCGTTTTCTCCGTCCACTTTTCCAACAAAAAACATGTCCGTTTAACAGAGGTGTCCGCTTAAGAGGGAACTATTTCAGAAACAAGAATAGTAAAGAATACTGTATTTCAAAAAATGCAGGTTTTAGAGCGGTTTTGTTGATGATCATAGCAGGACCAAGTACCTAGTGAATATGTACCGTTGAATATGGTTCGATCTGATCCACTCTCGAACTGGTGTCCTCGCGAACACGCATGCCAAATTTCATCAAGATAGCCCAGCTCCTGGTTACGATGATTATTTTTATATACATTTCGTTGGTTCTATCTCGAATGGTTCTGGGCGTTACACACAGCCGCACAAACGCAATATACCCTCGACACAGAGTCTGTCGGGTATAAAAAAACAAAGGTCCGGTCATGTCATTTTGGACGTCATACAAAAATTTAACTATGGCATTTTGAAGACGAGAGTGGGGCGCGCACAATTCGAATGGACATTTCGTTGCTCCATTACCTTAGTTGGTTGGTGTCCGCTTGTGTTGGGGTTTGCTGCTTGCCAATAAAATTTCTGCTTACAATAATGGGGTGCGCACGCACACACACGCATATACATATGTACATACACAGAGCGTTGTGTTTAAAGCCCTATTACGAAGAAGATCCGCCCGTAGGCGAAAATGTCGCTGTTTATGCCTTGTTGCGTTCCACACACACAAACACACACACACACACACACACACAAACACACGGAGCGACACATACATACCTCCCTTGCAATACCGTAACGTATACGATTTTTTCGATTCACTGACGTGTTAAATTAAGGTTAAATAAATAAATTTCCCATTTGTTGTCGTTAACAATTTCACTTGAAAATAAACAATTTGCACAAATTCTCGCAAGCAGCAGCAACAGCAGCAGGGAACTCTGAAATGCCCTCCTCTCAGATATCAAGAAGCCAAACAGGGCAAACCAAAGCAAAGAATTTTTCATGAGTGAATTTTTTGTCGCGAATTCAATTCCATTTTAAAAATTTGATTTATTTGCAAAATAAACAAACACTTTTTCTATATTCACGTTAAACAAAAAAAAAAAAAAAAAAAAAAAAAAAAAAAAACACTTATGACATTTTTCGAACTTCCATGAAAATTTGAGAGCATTAGTAAGGGTCATATTCAGTGTGACCAGGGACAGAAATTGGTTGCGGCTAAAACCACAAAAAAATAAAGACAACATTTTTTCGGCTAAAGAAAAAGGACGAATATTTTTTCCAAGTGGCAGTTTTATTTTAAAAAACTAAATCAAACCAGACATATCTTTATTACACATTACATGTAATTGCAATGGAGAAACCTTAATTACAATTACAAGTAAGGTAAGTGCACCACGTAAGGCCCACCTAACACCTTTTCCATTACAGCGTACAAAGTATTGATGATACAATCCTGATTGTTATATTGTTGTTTTATTTGATAAATTTTCTATACAAAAACAAAAAATTCTATCAAAAAACATTATCGGAAACGCTCCTAAAATGCGATTTAAAAAAACGCCCTTTTGGGCCTTACGAGGAACATGTGTACCCTAAAAGGCCCACTTATTCCTTGTTTGAGAAAATGAACCCAAACCCACATTAATTATTTTTGTAAGCTTTATAGGTTAATAAATATTATAAAAGCTAGTAAAAAAAAGTTAAATAACAGACAAAATCCGTTTATTAAAAAAAAAGTAATTAAATGTTACTCAGTTTTTTTAAATTAATATTTAAAGATTAATCGCTATTTAACGACTAAAAAGGTATAGTGGCCATTCGTCCTACTCTTTTGACCTCAGAGCAACTCAAAATATGGTTTCTTAATGTCCGTCGGTTCATTTTTTATATATGGGCCTTCAAAGGCTTTCCAAGAAAAAAAATTTGCAATTGATTTTTTTACCATAAACATACCTCTGTATCTTCACAATACAACAAACTTTCTTATTGTAAGAAAGCAACCCACAATTTCACTATAAATTATTATTTTTTAAGCGTCACCCACTATAAAAATGCCATTTTTACGTCTCTGTTATTTTCAATTGACTGTGGTCGCCACAAATATTGTGCGATTCTCTTAATTTTTTATTTCTACGAAATAACTTGAGGACATGTTTCAACGTGTGCAAGTACAAGAACATTTGATAGTTAGAAGTTGGTTAAAATTAAAGTGGGCCTTACGTGGTGCACTTACCTTAATTGTAATGGAAAATTTTCAATTACAATAGTGGTATTCAAGCAACAGTGCAAATCGCAGTGTGCAATATTTGCACTGCTTTTTTTGTACGCAATTTGACAAGTGCAAATATTGCACACTGCGTTTGCACTGTTGCTTGAATACCACTAATATTTCAAATGTAATTTAGAAATTTGAATTTTCAATTGCAATTATGTATGTACGTGTAATTGTCATGCTTTTTTTTAAATTTATTTTTTTAACTTTTATTAAGTTTTTATTTTTTTTTTAACTTGTTTTTATTTCTAATTTATTGATATCTTTAATTTTTTTTTTATTTTTTTTTTTTACAATAACATATTGTGTCATGTGATGGGCGAAATTTTCAGGTCAAAGTTACCGATGCCTACTAAATTAATTGAATAAGTCCTTAAAGCGAAATAAATTTAAATTGCTTTAATTTCAATTACTTGTAATTGATTCGTTTAAATTACAATTAATATTACAATTGTATTTCTATCATTTCAATTAAAATTACGTTATTGTAATTGAAAAAAATTTTTAAAAAATTACTTGTAATTGTAATTGGTTGCCCTTCAATTGCAATTACAGCAGAAGTAATTGAAAAAAAAAATGTAATTGAGCTGCCCATGTCTGAATCAAACTATAAAAAAAATCACATTACATTACATTACTTAACTATATACACACATAACTTTATACAAAAAAAAAAAAAAGACTAAATAAATGTACTAGAAATCGACTAGATTAGGTTGTCTTCCTCTCACTCAGATTCATTTTCTGAGCTATCAGAATAAATGTTGGTTTTAAGATAAAGTTTTAATAAATCTTTTGTTATTTCATAGCGTTCACATCATTTATTAACCCTTTTTAGCCCAAAACTTATTGTTGAAATAGAATTTAGGGTGTTTTCTTTTAGTGAATTTCTTTGCTTTGTTTTCACAATATTCATTGTGCTAAAAACACGCTCAATTTCTGAATTGCTCAAGGGTAAAAGTCAAAATATTTTATTTCAAACGAAGTAACAAAAAAGTTAAATAAAAGCTAAATTGTTATGAAAAAGGCTAAACAAAAATGCTAAGGCTAAAAAGTATTTTTTTAAGGCCAAATCCGAAAGCAAAAGGCTAGTTTTAGCCTCAAAAAGGCTTAAAATGGCCACACTGGTCATATTATGCATGCATGGAAAGTCTTTGCATCGCTCGAAGCTTTTTGTACCCGACACATTCTGTGTCGAGGGTATATTGCGTTTGTGTGGTTGTGTGTAACACCCAGAACCAGTCGAGATAGACCATACAAAATATATATGGAAATGATCAACGTCACCAGGAGATTCGATTTAGACATGTCCGTCTGTCTGTCCGTCTGTCTGTCCGTCTGTCTGTCCGTCTGTCTGTATACAGTTATCTTATCGAAGGATTTGAGTTATCTCGACAAAATTTGGTATGCGTACTCACAGGCACATGAGTAAGAACAAGTTCGAGAATGGACCCGATCGGACTATTTTTAGGGGTACCTCCAGTACTAGGGTCTGTTACGAAAATCACAAAAACTGCTCTTTAATCGAAGGTTTTCAAGATATTTTTATGAAATTTGATATTTGATCATATTTAAAGTCCGGTAATATTATTTCCAAAAATTGGAAAAGTGGGCGTGACAGAAGGGCGGTTTTCGAAAATTGTCTCCTACACCCGAAATTCAAATGGGACTTGAACGAAATTTGGCACTTATGCTTCCTTTATAGCCTTATACATCCTTCCAAAAAATTTCCTTGATCGGTCCATTATTAAGGGTACCTCCAGTACTAGGGTCTGTCACAAAAATCCCAAAACTGCCTTAAAATCGGACTTTTTCGAAATATTTAAATGAAACTTAAAATTTGAGCGTATATTTAAGCCTCCGATTATAGTTCAACAGAAATTGGAAAAGTGGGCGTGGCAAAGGGGCAGTTTTCATAAAGAAATCTATCAAAAGTCGGTATATGGGGCCCCTTATGGTCTTAAACACCTCTTGATATTAAAACTTATTTGAACATGTGAGTCTGTGTCGGGTATTCTATTGTCAGGCTCGCCTGACTATAACACCCTTACTTGTTTTGTTATGTACGGGTTAAAGTTTGTGTAAACAATTCATATGGCACAACATACTGGAGGGTGCAGTCATGATCGAGAGGGCCTTACGTGAAGCACATTAAGCCACCGCTTTGTTGCCTGAAGCAGAAAACCACGGCAATGGCAAATTCTGACGCTTTAAAGAATCAAAAAAAAAAGAACTAAAACAAAAAACATACTTACAAAAAATACAAGAAAAACAAAAAAAAACACCTTTAAAAAACACTAAACAAACAAAAAACACTTTTAAAAACATTAAACAAAAAACAAACAAAATATAAAAGAAAAAGAAAAAATAAAGAAACAACAAAAAACATAAAAAACAAAAAATAAAAGAGAAAAAAAGAAAACAATCATAAAACATTTTTTAAAAATGCTAACAAAAAACCAAGGTGTATTTAAATGCACCTTGACAAAAAACATAAAAAGAAAAAAAACAAAGCAAACAAAAAACATTTAAAAAAACAAAAAGGGCAAAAAAACACAAAATAAAAAACGCAAAAATTTAATTTTTTTTTCAATTTCATAATTTTCCGTTTTATAAGCTATAAGCGGCCATTTGTTTCGTCTTTTTCTTTTAATTCGTTTTTGAGATATGAATTTTTGAAAAAGGGCTCAGGTGTAAGGATATTTCAAGGACACTGGGAAATAGAAACCTAAAAATCGGTTCCTACAGTGTGTTCAAGTAGTATCTATTCAAAAATCAACAAACCCTTAAAATCCCTTTCATTGGGCCGATTGCCTTCCTTAGTCGGCAAGACCCCTTAAAAAACCCTAGAACAACAGAGCTTTTTTACAGGGCTTTGCTCTCATGTGTTTGTTCAAATTATGATTTGTGAAATGACAAGAAAAACGCCAAAAAGCATTACGACCAGGAGCGTACCCAGGGGTTAGTTTTTGTTTTGGGCAGGGGAATGTTTCAAAACCACTTCCGAATTCCGAGTCATCCCAAAGAAAAACGAGAAATTAGTCACGCGATATATAAATTCGAAATGCATAAAACCACTCCCGCAATAGTTGGCTGCTTTCGCTACCGAAGCCAATTTGTAAAAAAATCTTTCGATTGTTCATTTTTACTTCAACTTTGTGCTTTCTTTCATTTCCTTACCATCACATTCTTATACGGTTTTTTTTCATTCTGTCTCTCTCTCTCTCTCTTCTCTCTCTCTCTCTCTCTCTCTCTCTCTCTCTCTCTCTCTCTGGATTTCTCTTTTCCAGTGCTACGAAACGTCTGGTCTCTTTTTGGGTGATTCGACCGATGGTCTGTCTACTATACCAGCTTTACACCATGAACCCCCACCATCATATGATGCAGTTGTCGCAATGCAAGAACAGCTTCTACAGCAGCAAGAAGAAGAAGAAGAAGAACAACAACAACAGCAGCAGCAGCAGCAGCAGCAACAACAACAACGTTCGTCACCGCCACCGGGATACCGCTCGAGTTTAGATGTGAGCGTAATGAATGCTTTTGCGGCAGCCATCGGTCCGGCTAGCAGCAATCGTGGCACGCTCAACGGTGTTTCAACTACAAACGATAGCAATGGAAACCTAAGCAGCAGTACAGCAGCAAGTTATGGCAGCAATGCTTTCCAACAGAAACCACCACATCAGATATTGGGTCTCAATCCGCTTTTTAACATGAAGAAGGCATTGCAGGCGCAATCTTGTTGCTCACTACAGCGTGCCGAAGTCGAGAACATGTGGAATGCTGCTGCAGCAGCTGTTGCTGCACGCAACACAACGGCAGCCACAACAGCAGCGGCAACAACAGGAACAGGAACAGGCACAGGAACAGGAGCAGCATCAACGCATGCGCAAAGTTATCGCGCAGCTAATCCAGCTGATAGTGTAACACCAACACCAGCGATGCTAATGATGGCACGGAAATCATTGCCAACATATGCATTCGGACGGAATTATCGTCAACATAGGAGCTACTATCGTCGTGGATGTCCACTGTGTGGGAAATTCCGTTACAACGCAGATGATGCCCTATCCATTTCAACGGAAAGTGAACTCGATAATCCACACGGTGAGACAATGGCAACGACGACATCGTCATCATCTTCAACCTACGCACTAGATGAATTCATCAAGAGCAACAACACCAATCGAGACACAATTAAAATCGATGACGATAGCAACCGCAGCAGCGGCAGCAAAAATAATAGAAATAATAACAATAAAATCAGTGAAATGGTTATGATGACTGTCGGTGCTGCCACCGATGTTGGTGGATATCGGAGCTATGCAGCAGCAGCAGCAGCTAAACTGGAGCATGATGAAAATGAAAATGATGAATGCCTTTGCAAAAATGCAACGGAAACACATAGACACAATCACAGTCGTAAACGTGAGGAAACACTATACGCAGCAACAACAGATGCTGAATTGAATGGCAACGAAGTAACCGGCACGTTCTCAACTGAAATGCAACAGCCGACAAAGTCAACACAGCTGAACAACATCGATAGCAACGCAAACAATACGAGTACGAATACGAATTCGAATTCGAATTCAACAGCATTGAAATCAACACCGAATAATGCCAACGACGGCGACGGCGACGGCGAGGGCGACATAGCAATCGCTGCATCAACATCAACATTGACACCAACACACTTCACCGGTGATGCCATTGATTTGAATTCATTCAATGAAAATGGCATTGTTCGACTGGATATGAGCAAAATCATTGACAAGACCGGCTTACCCACCTACGAAGCTGCATTGAAATTGGAGTCGAGTGGTTATGTCTAATGTTTAAGGGCTTTCGATTGAAATCGCTCGCAATCAATGGAGAAATTCGGAAAGTTGTAGACGCAACATTGAAAGATGATAGAATATAGAATTTATTGCGATCGTGCTTTATTGCTAAAAGCCGACATACAAACATACACTGAGCTCTGTTTTTACACGGCTTTGACTTTAACCCATTTTGGAACGGTGGTCGATTTTTTGACCGGGAAATTTTAAATTTTAAAAAAGTGCATCATGGTGTCCGAGATGTCAAAATAAAACTTCATTCCTTCAAGCTATAAATTTTCTCGTTGGATCGTTCAAACCAAGTGCAAGCAAAAAACTTCTTGCTCCAAATAATGGTCTACGAAAAAAATTTCTAAGATAAATATTTTTTTTATCGTAATGTTTTAGAAATTAACTTAGAGAATAATTTCTTTCTTTCATTTAATTGCATGTTTCTTTTGCACAATTCTTGGCCACGATTAAAAAAAAACATTTTTTGGAACGTTTATACCGTGTAAAAGCAGACAAAAACAGTACTCGATATAATTTTGCTTGTTATTTGTGGAAACAAATCCTTTTCGCTTGTATATAAGCATTTACTACACCCAGTGAACATGATCCTAGAAAACATGAAACATGTTAAATTAACATGCGAAATCAAGTATTGGAAAAGAAGATGAACAACGACAACTCAACAAATTAACCTAGCAATCTCAAATATACATACATACATATCGCACCCTCTTCCAAGGTGACACAACTCAAAATTGCTCATTTTTCAGAGAACGCAAAAAACGAAATGCGTCGCAGTGTCAATCAAAGCCAGAATATTTTTAAGGCATTTAACGGGGTTTTCGGCTTTTTATAATAAGAAGTGAAAAAACTTAAGTCGGTCAAGCCGATTTCGAATCAAACCAGCGTCCCGACATTCATTGGTTCACTATGAAATTGCCTCTCCATTTGTGGGCGTGACATGGGCGGGCACATTAAATTTAAATTGTCTGACACCTTTCATTCGCCTTGGTCAACCTATGTTGAGAATTTGACAAGATTCTACGCTTTTTACTTCAACAAGTTCCGAATAAAAAAATACCTTATCATTGAAGCGAAATGTCAGGAGAAAGGCGTCCATTTAATTACGTTCAGCAGGCATAGTAGTCCCTCTTTGCTGTTACAGTGACCAAATATCAATAGCATCGTGATGGACTTCATTCAAGATTTTACTGTCACTTAATCGTTTTGGTGAGTGGGCGGATGTTCGCAATGCTTATTAAGTTCTATCGAAATACATATACTTATATGTTTATTTTATAAAACTAAATGAGAATTATACCGAACGAAAGAAATGTAATTAAATCATATTATCCTATATCAATATCATATCATATATATGTATATCTATGACTCTACGGTGCTAAGTTCTGGCTGTTAAGATTTTCACAAATGTATCTGCTCGAAAATCAAAAGGACTGTGAATAACAATGCGCCCTTTTAAAAAATCATGGTTACGTTCGCTCAGTGTACATACATACATATCGCACCCCCTCTTCCAAGGTGACACAACTCAAAATTGCTCATTTTTCAGAGAACGCAAAAAACGAAATGCGTCGCAGTGTCAATCAAAGCCAGAGGAAAGGCATTGACGGGGGTTTTCGGCTTTTTATAATAAGAAGTGAAAAAGCTTAAGTCGGTCAAGCCCGATTTCGAAAAACCCAGCGTCCCGACATTATTGGCTCACTATGTTTTGCCTCTCCATTTGTGGGCGTGGCAGTGGGCGGGCCACATTAATTTTTTCCTACACCTTTCATTCGCCTTGGTCAACCAATGTTGCGAATTTTTTTACCTCACAAGTTACGATAAACCCTTATTTGTGGGTGTGGCTCCAGGAGGAAGGCGTCCATTTTTTTCCCGGATATGTCCCTTTTCGTAGTTTACCAGTACACCAAATATCAATGAAATGTGTTGAGTGGTTCGCAAGTTACAAGCATTTTACTGAAAACACATTAAATTCATTTGTGGGCGTGGCAGTGGGCGGATGTCTCCCATTTTTATTAAGGATCATACTCGAATCCCGATATACCTGTGTGCCGAATTTCGACTTGGTTGGTCCAGCCGTTTCGGAGGAGATCTGGACACAGACGGACGGACAGACGGACATGTTTAAATCGATTCAGTTTTTGATCCTGATCAAGAATATATATATATATATATATATCTATATCTACGGTGCTAAGTTCTGGCTGTTACAAGATTTTCACAAAACTAGTATACCCTGCTCACGCTGGGTATAAAAACGGAATAGAATTTTCCGTGCAGGTAGAGATGTGAACTATGATCAAGATCCATATGTTAACTCAAAATTGACGATTTTTGAGTTGTGTCACCTTAGAAGAGGGTGTGCAATATGTTCAGTTAAAAAAAAAAATTTTTTTTTAAAAACCATTTAAATACGATGTTAGTATGTTACGATGTTACAAAATAGTTGCATAAATGTTTCATTGAAGCTTAAAGATTTTAATGTCAATGGATAAGCTATCAAGAGAATATAAAATTCGTCGCGGACCCTACATGCACTTCCTGCCTTGAGGATTTGGGCATAGTCCTCTTACAGTCCTGCCTTCTCAACGACCCGGACGAGGATATGGGGTCTTGACGTATTTGGCATCGAATATATTCATTCTCTACCACAAATAGAAGTTCTTGGATACCAGGAAGTTCCGAGAGAGCCGAACCCTTTTCTCCTCCTTCCTCGTTTCCCTCTTCACCCTTCCCTTTCCTTTTCCTATCCTGTGACAACAAAATGGGGAAGAATGCCTGATTGCCTGTAGACAGTGTCTCCCCAGTCTCACCCACTCCATACCATTATCATCATCATCATCATCATCGTGATTTTATCAAGATGATTCTATAATAATAATAATAATAATAATATTGATGCGAGTTTTCAATAATATAACGGCTTATGTTCAAGATCCTTTAACTCATATTCACACTACCGATATTAAAAAAAAAAAAATTATTTAATAAGTGGACCTTCTTATCTACCTAATATGAAAATATAACTCCCCCGAAAAAGAAGAAAATATCAAGTTTTATTGAAATGTCTCTTAAGAAAAATGCTTGTATTACTGATAATTTATGGCCTTTTTCGAAAGTATTTCTGTTTTTCTTTTTTCGATGAATATGTAGGTAGGTATGTATAACTTATCTATCAGGCATGTGCTCGAATCCGAAATCTGACGTTTTCCTACTTGAGCCTTCAGTTGGTATAAAAATTTAAAAAGAAAATATAATAGCTATTATATAAAAAACCATTACAGGTACTTCTCAATTTAGCCGAAATCTTCAAACTTGTTGACCTGACATTTAAAGAGCCGCTATGTAAAATAAGCACGAGAAAGGCACTATCTATCTACACACATACATATGTTGTTCGTATTCACATTTTATGTCTGCCCTGCAGTAATGAAATGCTTTCGGTGTAAAATGGACCGGACCTAGGTGAGTCCATATAGGACCGACCTGAAAATGATATGCACCGCGACCGACCCAAGGTGAATCTCAATTGGACTCACCCTCTTCTAGTCCAAAAATGAGCGTAGGTGGGGTGAGTTCGTATAAACTTGTACTTATTGTTGTCTGCTTTAAGTCCTCAATCTGATCGTTGTGCTACCATATCCAAGTTAGCTTGATGGTTAAGACTCTCGCTTCGCAACCGAGAGGGTGGGAGTTCAAGCCCATGCTCGTTTTAGAAAGAATTTTTTTTTCAATTACCTAAGATTTTTTTATGTTCATATTTAAATTTTTTTTTTAATAGTTAACTTGAAAAAAAGTAAGTCGTTTTTTTACATATTAATTGTTTTTTAATAATTACACTGTGCTTGAAATTGATTGTCGAAAATAGTAACAAAAATGATACCAACTGGGTGACTTTGTTAAAAGTATACTGAGCTCAGATCCATCGGCCTTTTCGCTGGATTGGCTCTAGTTTAGGAGGAATCTGACTTTGAATTTTGCAGGTTCGTCGCTTAAGTCTTCAAAAATTCAAAATGCTAAATTGTCCTAAATCGTTATGAATATCGCTTTACTGGCTTCGGGTAAGTTGTAGATATTTTAGCGAACAACAAATTTGCTTCAGACACCAACACAGAAAAATGCAGGCAACCGGTGTTTTCGATAAAAGTATAAAAAAAAACCCCACCTAATCGTCGTATACGTAATTTTTATTTTGGGTTGGAATACGTATACGTCATTTTTCTCGGATTGGATTACAGAGAACTATGTATTTCGGAGTTTCGCTTCAAAATCTCTGTAAAAAAAAAGCCTTTTTTTCCAAAATTCAATTAAACGCACAACCTTAATAGCAATTGAAATA
This sequence comes from Chlorops oryzae, assembly GCA_020466095.1. Taxonomy (NCBI): domain Eukaryota; kingdom Metazoa; phylum Arthropoda; class Insecta; order Diptera; family Chloropidae; genus Chlorops; species Chlorops oryzae. Next base: position 46,868,311 of record CM035806.1, read on the forward strand.
ATAAGCAGATTCAAAAAACTTTGAACAATTGAACATATAAGTACATGGCGTTTTATTTAAAATAAATCCAAAATTAAAACCAATTCCAATTAAACAAAACGAATTTAAATTAAAGAAAAAAAATTTATTCTTAGGAAAGTGCCGAGCAGTCAACATGTCCACGGAAAAAGAAAATGAGCATGAATTCCTTTTGGAATTTATTGATGTTTATCGGTCGCTGACTGCTTTGTGGGATGTCAAAAGTAATGACAATGCAGAAAAATTTTCTTTTCGCTTTTTTCTTTCTCCTTCACTTAGAATTATTGCGATTGCAAATAAAACGTCATCCGTTATAGGCATAGCGATGCGAACTTTACTCGACGGCAGCAACAGAAAAATGAATGAATACAGGAATTTGAATCGCATGTATGTCAGAGCATCGATCATACACATACAGGGCTGATCGGCGATTCAGAATCACTGTTTATGGACCGCAATAGACGGATCGATTACAGGAAAGTATTGTATTTCATTTCTATTATTTTCTGGGAATTATTTTTACAAGAATTAATGGCAAGAAACTATGTATCTTCAAACTGATGCGTTGTCACTTCACTTAAGGGGATGGTATGGTTTTGAAAAAATTTTGGGTCGATTTTTTTTTTTTTTTTTTTTTTTTTTTTTTAAAGAACAACATTTCAAGAGTATTGTTTTAAAATTTCAAGGAAATCGTAATAGCGGATACGAAGATACAGCGTTTCAGAGCGATTGGCCCACCTGCATTTGTTCGGGGAAAAAATCTTTGAATCGGTTTTGTATAAAACGACTTTTTTAAAGTCGGTGAACACGATGCAGCAAAATCTACTTGACCGATCGATTTAAAATTTTTCTACACATAAATACGCAGATAACGCCGTGGCCCTTTTTTTCCTATTTAAAAACAAATAAAATAACCTCAATTTTTTTTTAGCAAAAATCCTTGTTTTTTGTCAAAACACCACAAAAACAAAAAATTAAAAAAAGGAACATCAATTTAATTTTTAAAAAATGTTTTTTTTTTAAATGATCCGTAAACCCTCAATCGTGTTCACCGCAAAGCAACTTTTTTTCGAGGCGCCCCCGGAGAATCGCTGCCACCGATATATTAATCGATAATTTCGATTATTTTTTTTCCAAGTATACTTAAAATGTTAAACTATGAGATCCTATATGAAATAAATACACCAACACTATACATGTCTACACAAAAAAATAATGAAAACATGCCATTTCTTCGGCTTCAAAACCATACCATCCTCTTAATGAATTGAGAAACCGGGCTTGTATGCAAATTGCCGGTATGGCATTATTATTATTATTATTATTTATTATTATTTTTCAATTAAACGCTGACCGTTGACGATGACCTAGTAACATTTTTCAATTGACATCGATAAACGTTCAACCTAACTTTGGCACCTGCCCCGTAGGGAACGCTTTCTCTCTACATCGCTGGCTCTCGCTCTCTAGGCATCTCATTGCATAGGTCTCTAAATTATTTGAACGTTAAGCATATTGATTTCGTTACACGAAACTTAAAAGACGATAGGAAAAAGTACCTACACCCTCGACGTGTAGAATGCAGAGTGCAGCGCTCGGTTGGAGGGTCGCTGGCACGCAAAGTCTACATACAAGCTTGGACTTGGGCTCACTGACTGACGGTCTGACTGAGCGACCGCGACCGACTGAGCGACCGACTGACCGATGGGATGTCTGAATCGATATCAGCTCGGCTAGAACGGTGAAGGGCTTCGAGTAAATTGAATCACGCAGTCTATTTAATCTGCTTTGCACATGCGAATATGAACAGCTGAAATACACTTGCTCCACATAGGAAAGGGGTGAAGAAAAATTTGTGAAAGCAAACCACAACGATAAAAACTAAAATATTAAAAAGCAACAAAAAAAAAATAGGATAGAGAAGAGGGGTTGGGGGAGGTAAATCCAAGGGTAATGAATTTGAAAATGCCCACATACATATAAATTAGGGAGCGTCCATAAATGATATCACGCTTTTTTGGAGTTTTGTACACTATGTATTTTGTTCGATGGACATTTCAAATAAAAATAAAACAGCCGATTTTTTATCGATACATACTGTCACGATTAAGATATTGCAATGCATACACGGCGATTGGTAATACTTAGTTAATTTTACTTAAATTAACGAATTTTTTCGAACAAATTTTACTATAAAAACTGTGACATAACATGCTTGGGAACCCCCCTCTGTCAAAAACTATCACCGATGAGCTGACCCTCCTACCCCCGCCAAACGTGACATCATTTATGGACGCTCCCTTATGGAAATGAGGCGCGCACACATGAAGGGTAAGTATTTTGTGCACATTACCGGCTATTATGGCATCAAGTCTTCGAGCCAGAAGAAGGAGGTCAGAGCAGAGCTTTAGACCTTGAAATATTTTGCAAAATGAACGTCCATACATACATAGGTACCGAGCAAACATACTTACAATTTAATCGTGCCCGCGTGATATATGGTTGTCCGTTCTTATTATACCCCACTCCGGCATGCAATTTGCTGAAATTATGCGCAAATTTTTGGAAATGCCACAAGTACAACTAAAGCAGGACGATAGGGCTTCCTTGCTGTGCATACGCATCAAATTCAAATTAAAGTTTTCTCTCCCCAATAACCTATGATGGTTCTATAGCAGATTTGAGCAAAAATTCTTATGAAAGGGTGCAATCATTTCTTCTAGTCTTTTTTTTTTTTTTTTTTTTTTTAGAGTGATTCTTAGAATCTTAGGTCAACTATTCATTAGATCTAGCGCTAATGAAAATCTCATGAGAAGTGATTCCACTATCAATTAACCGATTTGTCATTAGCTAAGCAGCTGATTCTAATTGTACGACGGTGGTCTAAAAAGTTTTCGACCCAACAAAGATACGAGTCATATTTTCGAATATCTTTAACAATATAACCAAACGAAAAAGTAACTTTTTACTCGTGCCTCCACCGATACGTCAAGGTGGCTCAACTCTTTCGATAAAGAAAACAGACGGACGGAGATGAATAAATCGATTTTCTAAAAACACTGATCATTTCTCAATTTATTTTGTACTGTCTATCTCGATTGGCTCGGGTTGTTTCGGGTATAATAGGTCCATTCCGATTGCTTTTAGGTAGTTACATCCAAGTATTATTAGTTTCAATTCTATTTTTTGGTATTTACAAAGTGAAAAAAATTTGGTTGTTGTTCATTCCGGAGAATTCACGGCTCTGTTTCTTTGAGATATGTATTTGTAATCTTACAGTGAAAATAATTAAGTGCTTCTCTAATTATGAGCATATTTCTCTTATCACCGTCCAAACTATCCCGACGTATCGAATGCATGCACATTCATCGATATCTGAGGAACTTTGTTTTACCTCTGTTACCAGATCCGCATAAAACGCATATACCCTGCGGTAATGAAATGGTTTCGGTGTAAAAAAAAAAAAAACAAAAGGCCCGGACCTTGGTGAGTCTATATAGGACCAACCCCGGATTCATATGAAACGCGACCCGTCTAAGGTTTAACTCTATCGGACTCACGCTCGTCTAGTCCCATAATGAGCGTAGTTGGGTGAGATCAAACAAAGGGACTCACCCGCGACGCATGCGCAAATTCATTTAAACTGGTGCGTTTTTTGCATTGCTTAATAGGTAGAGAAAATAGGTATACAGTCAAGCTTCCATAACTCGAACTTCTACAATTTGAATTTTCTATAACACGAACTGGATCGGGTGGAAATAGCGAATATTTCATATACAATTTCGTTTCCCTAACTTGAAATCTCTATAACTCGAACTATTTCTTTGGATAATGATGGTTCGAGCTATGGAAGTTTGAATGTATTTCAATATTGCGTGCGAAATGAAATGCTTTACTAGAGACAAGCAGTTATTTAGAAAATATCTGTGATAATTTTGATTTTTTTTTTCTATTGCAAATAAATATTAAAAAAAAAAAAAAACTCACCCTCATTCAAAGACAAAGGGACCAACTCCACACGCTTTGAAAAGGGGCCGTTTATTTTTCAATGACCGCGCTATGGTAAAACGGGTGAGTTGAATGTATGGAAAGTCGAACGGTACTGACCTCTTTAAGACTGAGCGTCGGTCTACCCAACACCCGGTCGCATTTATCGCAGGGTACTCACAGCTTACGCACGTCTGCGAAACATTTTCAAATGTCAAACTTCAAAAATAGTTAAAAAAACAAAAGCACAAAAATTACTTACTTTCAAGGTGAGAGAACTCAATTCTTTTCACTATCTTCCAGTGCATCGAAATTTGAGTTAATTAAGTTCATTAAATGACGCAGCGACTCGAAAATAGAAAACAAAAGCAATACATACACACATCCACACGAGTCCAAGTCCAAATGCACAAGAACATTCCAACGTAAAGGAAGTGAAAAAGTTGTCAACTTGCGAGCATTCGAAATTAATTAATTTTTCATTTTCAGTCTTGAATGGCGTCATCGTTGAGGAAAGTTACACAGTTATGTAGCTCGCAAGTTGCCATGGCTTCGTAAAAGATTTAGTAGAAATTAGTCAGAATAGAATGTGTTACCTTTTTGCATGTTGAAATTCGAGGAATTCGTGAACTACTTTTTATGACATTCGAAATTCGAATTAAACAATTCAAGCCAACACATGCGGCAATTAAGTACTTATGAAGAAATCTTTTAACTTTATATAACGGCATCATTATCATTATAATAGGGTACCTCTAATTGAGACATATTGCATAATGCGTATCTAATTTGAAACACTCATATCTTTATCAATTATTCGAAAAATGTGATTAATAAAAGCAACGCATTAGGTTAGGTGGTTAGGTTAGATGGGCCGCCCCGAGGGCGCACTTAGACCAGGTAGGTCCATTGTGATACCCGATCTCTTCTCAGAGATGTATTTTATGTATATGCGCATTTTCGGACATCTATTTTTTAAAACCATTTAGCGCTTTCGATGAAGCTAGATATACTCAACGGGTCGATAAAACCAATTTCAGAAAGTGAGTTAAGAAAATAATCCAATAAAAATTGTTGGCTTTGCCGCACAAGGGCTGGACAATGTAAGAGCAGGTGTTGAGGTCCAAGGCATTAATCTGTGGATAATACATATAAGTCGGTAAGTGGATAAAGGGATTTAGTCCATTTTTGGAGTTTTTTGAGATTAAGTTTTTTAAGATTTTTCGCTATAACACCGCTATTTTTTATTCGAAAAATCAAAATGATACACAGTTGTAAAGCTTATATTCCAGCGCATAAAACGGTGCATCGAACGTTTCTACACATCTAATACTTAAATTACTACATCGTAAAGTGTAGAGGAAAAAAGTTTAATTTTTTTAGATTTTTTACCATGTTTTAAATTTTTCAGATAACGGCGATTCTACACCAGACCCCGTAAAAACTTGTTAGGCCTTGGATTTCAAAGCCAATTCAATTCGAAACATTTTTAAGTACCCAAACTTCAAAATCGGTTAAGTATTTTTAAAGTTATAGCCAATTTTCCAAACAAACCCAAAATGAACATTTTTAAAAATGTATGAAAAGGTGCAGCGGCCCGCAGTGGTATTGCTCCATACATTTCTTGGAAAAAATAGAAGGATGCTCCTAGGATCATGAAATTTTGCACAGCTAATTTTTTGAGCCTGGTCAAGAAAAATTGCAAAAATGGTCAAAATCGGTCTAAATCGGTCTAAATCAGTCAAAATCGGTCAAAATCGGTCAAAATCGGTCAAAATCGATCAAAATCGATCAGTACCTAGGGGTACCCCCCATAGAGCTTTATTACAACTTTATATGGGCGGTACATATAAATGTAGGCCGATCTTAACGAAACTCGGCCAGAAGGTTTGGAAACCAAAGTCATAGTTGTGTGGTATAAATGATTGAAGTGTTCGGTCCCTAGGGGGTACCTTCCTTGGACCAATAGTAAAAATTTCTGTATATTTTCATTTAATAATAGGCTATAACATTCAAAATACTTAACCGACTTTGAAGTTTGGGTGCTTAAAATGTTTCGAATTGAATTGGCTTTAAAACTGAGGGCCCAACAAATTTTTACCGGGTCCGGTGTAGAATCGCCATTATCTTGAAAATTGAAAACGTGTTAAGAAATCATAAAATTTTATTTTCTTTCTCTACATTTTACGATGTAGTAATTTAAGTATTTGAGGTGCAGAAACGTTTATCAGTATATCTGTTATATGCGCTGCAACATTAGCTTTACAACTGTATATTATTTGTATTCCTCGAAAAATAGTGGTGTTATAGTAAAAAAACTAGTTAAATAAAAAAATTTTTTTGCCATTTTCGGAATCTGCGGAAAATTTCACTATAGAATTCAGATCTTTGGTTCTTGGAGCATTTCGGTGTAAACTAGTGCAATTGATACTATTTCGTCGGAATTCATTTTTGAAACGAAAAAATGTATTTTGACCGCGCTGTAACGTTTTTCTTGCTTTCTTTTCTGTTGAAAAGAAAGGGGTGACGTTATTATTTTCTATGCCTATAGTTTTTCTTGTTTTCTTTTTTCTTTTCAATGAAATCGCACGAGGATTAATGTTCTTTTTCTTTTTATTTATTTTCTTTTTTTTCACAATTATTGGGCTATGTGCTATTTTTGTTTTCGTCACCTAACCGAAGTCAGTCCTTTAATGAGGACTGCTTCGCTCACAATTTTTTAATTTTTTCAAATATAAATTCTTTAATTTTTATTTTACGATTCTTCTGACTCAATTTAACTTTTCTTTTTACGTTTCTAACGTTTATAACTTCTTTAATACTTTCTTCTTTTTTTTTCTTTCAATTTTAAATTTTTTCAAATATAAATTCTTTAATTTTTACTTTATATTCTTTTTTTTTTTAAACCCGAACCGGCCGTCCTCACGGCTTCAAAACTCCAAATCGACTCCCTGCGTTAGGAATTTTATTTTCCTTTACAATTTCCTAACGCGACTGAGCCGTCGACGGCTTGCTGGCCGCGACGGCGCACATAAGTTGGGCCAACGTGACTTGAAAGGCGATCGGCTGGCACCGATCGTGGGAATGCAACGTCGGCAGAATTCTCCCTTGCCTGGGTTTTGCAAGTCGGACGGAGTCGTGCTAACGAGCATTGAGCCCTCTTTGGCAGTTTATTTGTTTTAGTTTTTTGTGATAAAGACTGCAACATTATAGGAGAACTGTGCGATTCGAATTTCGCTATTTCTGCCTGCTTGCCGGCAGGCCTAACTGTACGTCGCTTAGAATCTAGTTTTTTTTGGACAAATCTTTTGTCAAGTGCCTTTGAAGTCAGGAGTTTGTAAAAATGCAACTTCGGCAAATATCCCTTGGACGTGATTATAATTAATTTTCAAAAGTCCCAGCATCATTTTACAATGTGGGAATATTCAGATTTCTGGAAGTGCCGATACTGCAGTTAATTTGTCTTCCTGCGTTCCACAACATTCTACTTTTCGATTCGGAACAGCGGTTCCCAATCTTGGTTGACGCAGTCACCACCTAACAGCGCGGTCTTAATTCATTTTGCGAATGAAATAAGGCCGCAACGAAAAAATGAATTTTGACCGCGATAAAAATTGGATTTTGTATCGCGGTCATATTTCATTCGCAAAATAAATTTACGCCGCGGCCAAAAACTTATCGCGGGCTTAATTCACGCGGCCAAAATTCCATCCACCCCATTATCCACTGAACGACTCATATATTTTAAGAATTTCAGAATTTTAGAATTTCAGAAAAATTCAGAATCACTCAAAAAGAGGTAATTCGAAAACCTCAGCCTTTGGCATTTTTAAAACATAGGAATTGAATAAAGCATATACCCCCAGGGGGAAATGTCCCGCGGACATCCCCGATGATGTCCTAGTGACTTCGGAGCCGGAATGCATGCTATTTCCGGTGACACTTTGTATGACATTTACACAACAGCTGACAGGAACTTCAGCGGTGACATTATCACCGGAAGATTAGAAAATGTCACTGGTCATGCTAGGGGATGCGATGGCGAAAAAAGCATTTGAGAGCAGCACATTCATTGCTCTGTTTTCTCTAAATGTCAATTTATAGAAACCAGTTTGATAACTCTCTTCTTTTTGCCCTCTCTTTGAATGTTTCGAAAATTTTTAAAAATCTATTTTTAACAATTTTTGTTCGCCTCTGCCAGGGATCGAACCCGCGATCTTCGGATTGTGAGTCGAGCATTCATCATCTACGCCACTTCATGCTAACGCTGAACTAACGCTAAAACCTTATTTAAATTTTAGTAGCCAATGAGAGTCAAGCACATGAACAGCATACCTCCACGATGACATGTCCTCCAAGATGTCATGCATGACAATGTCACCTATATATCATCGATGACATCATTGGTGACTTTGTCATGCAGGAGATAATTTTCCGCTGGGCCCTTAAGTTATAGGAATAGTTTTGTGATATAAAAATTGTATGTACCTTTATATGTATCTCAGCCTTTAATCAAGTATTTTCATGAGATCCTTTCTATTTTACTAAAAAAAATTATTCTTAAATTTCTAGCCAGACGCATATTAACATAAAATAAAGAACACTTTCAATAAAAACTATCCAAACAAGCAGAAATTAGAAAATAAAATGCCTTCTCAAAAATATTATTGAAATATTGAAGAATAAGATTATTTTTACAGGCCCTAGGATCAGCGGATAAGGATTATTTGAAAAGTAGGCTTTACTAAGTACATACTTACATTGTACTTCATAAATGTTATTAGTAGTGTCCGATCGAAGATGGATTTTTAGTCGAAGCCGAACAATCGGCAGAGTTGAAGACTTCGGCCGAAGCCGAATGCAAAAAATTTTACAGTATGGAAACAAAATCAGTCTTTATTCATTTGACAAGCACAAAAACAAAAAAAACCGCTCATATTTTCTCTAAATTCTTTCGCTTTAGTCGCCCACAAAGTGAGAATTTACGGCAATAATTCACTAGTGTAAAAGGTCTCAATGAAGCAATTGAAAATCTATCGTGACTTTTTTACTTCCATTAAAATGCAAAAATATTCGGCTAAAATATTCGGCTTTTTCAAGCCGAAACCGAAGATTAAGAATTGGCCGATCATGCCGATTGCCGAAGCCCCGAACCTTCGGTCGGACACTAGTTATTATAGCAATATTTAACTCGCATATTAAAAATATTAGAACTTATGTAAAGGCATTGTTATCTCTTTGATGAGCTATATTGTGATCCTTATACTTTACTTCAAACAAAATTTCAAAAAATAACGCATTCTTGCTAGATAGAAATGACGAAAAACACAAGATCGAGCAATGCAAATTTCCATTACTTATGTAGTCACTAGAGCAAGTAAATTCATGTATCTGCATGTTTCTGCTTTATTAGCATGTTTCAAGCAAATATGCTTATGGTCAAAGCCACGAGAACTGAAACCAAAGTAAAAAAAAATTTTTTTTTAAATACCGTTTAATTTTATTTTTTTCCCCGAACGACCTTATCCCATTGCATCGGGAAACGTGAATTTCACACAATTAGAAACATAGTAGGATGGGCATACAACATCATTTTTAGGTATTGCTCGTGTTTCGCAACAATGGAAAACATTTCTGGGTCGGAGAAAAAACTAAATATATTAGATATATTTTAAATTTTTATGCTGTTAGTCTCTATTTCAAAATAATATGGTTGATTTTAACTGAAAACGTAAAGAGTTAAAAAAAAATGCGTTCGGTGAATGTATTTGATGGCACTGAAATGTAGGTTATTTTCGTGTAACGTGCGACACCAGAATTTAAAAAAAATGTTTTTCGCATAGTTCAAGAAGTTAACAAACTGAATCAAGCAGATTTTTTTTTGAGTATTTTTAGTCTACTTTTTGAATCAATATTGAAATTATTCAAATATAGCAGCTACAATAACCTACAAAGCCAACGAATGATGGTCACGGTCAAATTTAAACCGTAAGAGAGCATTAAGTCTAGCTGTGATATACTCAATTCCAAATAGTGCAAATGAAATTTTTGCGAATTTCGCGAATTGTGGTCATGGTCAAAATTTTACCTAAAGTGACCACTTTATTTGGCGGCTAACTGCACAATCAGAAGAAGCCAAAAATCCGTTTATATACAGATATGAGAATAAGAGAAAGAGTGGTTTTTTCTTATGTGTATAATGATGACCATTGTAATAGCGAGTCCAAATTTTTTTCAGCCAAAGCTGTACCCACACCAATAGGCTGGGATGTATAATAAAAAATTGGTGTCTGTAGTCAATTTACGGACGATAGTTTTACGTGATAACGTCATAAAACAATCACTATGTACGTAAAATGGAGCATTCAAGTTCACGTACGCTATTTTTGACGATTTTTGAAAATCTCTTAGAATTAATAATTGAAAAGTTAGCAAATAAGTCTCATTTTGTAATTTGTTTGGCGATTTTTAATATAAGTATAAAATAGAAAATAATAATCATACTTCACTTTTTAAATTAAAATTGCATATTAAAGTTTTCAAAATCAATGTCATGCATACATATACTTAACGTGCAAAGTGAAAAATTACAACACATTTTTCGTTTTTCAAATATTTCAGTTGGAATATCCGCTTAATTAACTTTTTTTCCTCTTTATACAGAAATAAAATCGAAAGGTAACGTGCGACACTTTTTTGTGTAACGTGCAACACCGCCTGTTTACGGCCATATAACCAAAATACCAATATATTTTGGAGGAAGTTATTTTTAATTTCATATCTTTGATCCTTCAGCTTGAATAAAATAAATAGGAACACAGATTTTCACCGCTATAATCGCTAAGTTTTCAATAAGTGTGCATCAACCTCAAAAAACACTTCCAAATTTCTGTAACGTGCGACAACACTCTAATCTTCTACAGATCCGAAACGACAACAGATATCCAAAAATTTTGTTCCTAGGAAATGTAGGCCTTCAAAAGCTTTATCGATTGCAAAAAAAAAGTTATGACCTTTACCTAGTTCTTTCCAAAATTTTTACAAAAATATGCGTACGAATGTAACGTGCAACACTTTGGCTTTGACCTTATATACATGCAATGTATGTTTTTTGAGAAAAGTAGGCTTTTTTATTTGATTATAAAAAAAAAAAAAAAAAAATCGAGATTTTTGAAAACTTGAAAGCTGAAAACTTTAATCTGAAAATGGCGAAACAAAAAGAAGCCAATGCCGAATTCATTTATCGGGTTCATCAATTATTTCCGGGTATTTTCCAATCCGCGGGTTCTTTTCTGAAGTGCATTGTCTGCAATACATTTACATCCAGCAAAAAATTGTTTAGTGTTATGCATCATTTGGTGACAAAGAAACACATGGCAGCGATGAAACAATAATATAGAATTGCTTCGTTTTCCACCACAAAATGCACCTATTAAATGGGATCATTACATACATACTAGGGATTCCAATCCCGGGATCCCGGGATCCCGGGATCCCGGACGTTTTCTAGTCCCGAAAATCCCGGGATTAGTCTTCGTTAGTCCCGGGGCATTTTTGCAATTATTTTTAACTGTCGAGGTAGAAATATCGAAATATAATCAGATGAAAATGCTTTAAGATATAACGTTGCAAGTGGGTGTAATACGTTAGTGGACATAAAAATGTATACGATGGTTATTTTTGTACGTTTAAGGGCTCTACGCTCTAAAGCAGCAAGTAAATTTCCTATACCAAACACATGTAGAAAAAACAAAGAAGTACTTTGGCTTACTTTCGCTACTTGAACGCATACGCTGTATTACAAGTAATCGGACTCACAGGGTTGCATTTAAATCATACATTTTCTATATTTCTGTCGACATGTCATCGAAATTTCAACTCTGATTTCCTTTCTTCAAAAGAATGAGCTCGTTACTTCCTTTCAATTTACTTTAACAGCGTTGAGCCCTTTAGACATTAAATGCGATAACTACATGTTTTACGTAGCTGCATTGTTGTTAAATGTAGGTACAATTCCCTCACGACTTTGACAGCTGGGTTTGGTGGTAAACGAAAAAACTGATTAGAAAATAATTTGATTTGTGAGAGAAAATCGATTTTTGTATTTTAAACCATTAAAATACGCAGTCGCCAGACTATTGTAATTCAGCTATGATAATGCAAATATAAGTAAATAAAATCGTAAGGATTTTTGTAGGGAAAAATTTGTGTAAGCAAAGGAAAAAGTTGTGATTTTTTGGGGCTGTGTAGGGAATATCAGAAAAAGAATTTAACATCACTGATTCAGCTGTTATGCTTCAAATAACTGGAATGTTATTAAGTTTTTGTTTTTTTTTATTATTGTTAATGTGAAACATAGTTCAAATAAAAAAAATTTAAAAATTTATTCGTTTTAAGCATTCTTCCTAATCCCGGGACCGATCCCGGGATTGAAATTTTGGAATCCCGAAATCCCGGGATTGGCATTTTGGCCATTTTTTGGAATCCCTAATACATACATTTTGTATGTACACAATTCTTTGTATAGGCACAGTAACCAACTTTTCCAATTTTGTTATGAGCCCTTTTCAAATTCTGGTAAAAGCTGACTAAATCCTCTAAACACCTTACCTGCCAAGAAAACTAAAAGAAGGCGGACTGAAGGGCAGACGAACGGAGAGGGTCCAAGTACAAACGGGCAACTGAACGTTGAATTTAAGCAAAAGTGGACCTTAATGAAGGGTCTTACAAAACTTACAAAGTGTTTGCAGACAGAATAATGTGGAGAACATACAACAAGCAATTCTTATTCTTACAAATTTTTAAAATTCTTAATTCACATTAAAAAAAAAAATAAATAAATAAAAATCTAACTTGTCAAAAATGTTGCTAGAAACATGTTGCGTGAAACATTTTTCGAGCATATGTATCTGGCATGTATCTGCATTTTGTTTCGAGCGTATTCTATTTCCTGTGGTAGTCACAAATGATCGGCGACTGACTGCCTTCGCTATGAACGCGATAAATCATAATCATCATTCATCGTACATCATCATCATCAATTATCGTGCACTATCACAATCATCATTTATCATTTATTATAATCATTATTCATCGTTCATCATGATCATCATCATCATGATCACGATCATTCATCGTACACCATGATTATCATCATTATCACCATCATGATCATCATCATCATTGTCATCATCATTATCATCAACACTATCATCATCATTTATCATTCATCATCATTCAACTGTCATCATCATCATCATCATGTTGATCACCATCATGATCATCATCATCATTGTCATCATCATTATCATCAACACTATCATCAACATTTATCATTCATCATCATCATTCAACTGTCATCATTTTTATAATCATGATTTATTTTTAATGATCATTTGTTGTTAATCACCATTACCACCATCAGCATGATCCTTTATCGTTTATCATCATCATCATCATCATTGATCGCTAATTATCATTGTCATGATGATCATTCATCATTTATTACACATAATCATAATTTATTATTAATTTAACGTCCACTTCGAAAATCGGTCGTTTTTCAATAAGTTTTTTTAAGCACTGGTCCAGAAGCCAAGTTATTTTTTAAGAAATAAACATTTACAAATTTCCGAAAACCTGCGATCATAAATTTTTGGCACTTGTTTTGAAAGGCAAATAATCTGATTGATTAGTTTATTTGTGAAGCAGAATCGTGTCGAAGACGATGAAGAATAACGTTTCGAATAAAGTGAGTAAATATGTTTATCCAGTACACATTTCAACAGTAAACTGTACTTGGAACACCTGTTAACACCTAATTTAAGGCATTTCTTCTCAGCAGAACAACTCGCGTAGCTTTGATGAAACAGCTGAGTTAAGTGTACTTTATGAGATTTCAGGCAATCAATGGAAATTACAGCACTCCATATGGAAATTTAAATATGTACATTCGGCAATCGAAAACAAAAGACAGATGGGTTAATGGAGAGAATACCGAAAAGTTTAAGAATTTTTAAAATAAAAATTGTTTTTTCATAACAGTTTTCACATGCAGTTTTCTTATGTGATTTATTAAGCTCAATCGAGTCCATTTTTGAACGAAAAAATTCACACAAAAAATGCCTCATTAAACCTTGGCTTCTTTCAGAAAAATATGCCGATCATCCAGGAATCCTCTCGAAAAGCATTTGTTTTTTTTTTTTTTTACAAATGAAATAAAATTTGGAATGATTCCGATAATTGCAGATCCCAATATTCGCGTGTGGAAAAATGAATGAGATCACACAAACGATAAACAAACAAACAAAAATAGCATAAAAATATTTACAAATTTGTAACAAAAAAAAAAAAAAAAAAAAAAAAAAACAAATTCTCAGCACTTTTACCTTCTTGCATGCAACATTATGTTTCATATCAGCTTCATTCGCAGTCCAAATTTAATTTGAATTTGAATTTTAATTTTAATTTTAATCTCATTTTCAGTCCCAAAGGCCGACAAAGATCGTTTGGGCTTTTGTAAACAAATCGAGCACGTGGCACACTTAACGCGCGCTTCCTATCGGGTGCGAATGCGGCAGTTTCATTCTTAAATAAAAATAAGACGAGCAGAAAAAAATGGTGGCGACCGATAAACCGAAATGCGATTGCGACAAACAACAGGCAAGCCTTCTTGGACGAGACGAACGATAATTGCAACTGAAAATTTATGTACGACGGATTCAAAATTGAAGCAGAGAACAAACGCCAAACGCCGACGAAGATGTAAAAAAAAGAATTTAAAAGACCACGCAGTATTGTCGCAAAAGCGGGCATGCTATGATTGCGACATGCGAACACAGGCGGGCGTTCAGTTCGACACTAGGTCCATAGGGTTAGACAAATAGATGGACAGACAGACAGACCAACAGACCAACAGACAGACCGGCAAACGGACGGGCGGACGGACGAGCCCACATACAGGCCAACAAGCGTAATACGGTGAGTTGGCACACCAAATGCAACACTTAATTTAAAGGAGCGCCTCGCCACCAGTTGCGGAGGTGGAATTCGTTGGATAAAATCGACACGACAGGAAAAATGACTGTTGCACGCGTAGGGGTTAAAGTCTATTTCGATCGACAACGCGACAAGAACCTTCTTCTATGTAAAATACGTACGGATCTATTTATAAATAAATAAACAAATAAAAAAAAAATACCCACTAATTCGAGAGACTGATGCGCCGCGAACGTTCCGAAGCATGGAGCAATAGCGCAAATTGATAACTACAACGACGTACGGGACGACGACGACGTTGACTTCAGGTTTTGTGGACGAACGGACGGACGGACGGTGATTCTGGTCATTCTGATGCTGCCAATGATGATTCGACAATTTCCATTATTTTTTTCTTTTTCTTTCCTCCTTTCTTTTCTCCCATTTTTATATCATTTTGAAGTGGTCGTGCGAAAAATGAGAAGCGAGAAAATTGTCAAATTTGCACAATAAATCAGCAAAGTCGACAATACGCTCAAGAAGTCGGAAAAAGCGAAATTGAAAGCAGCTGCGACCCAAAAACGTGAACATAGGCCCACAAATTATGTTTGTCCTTAGTACATTCGATTCTTTAAAAGTGAAATATGTGCAGTGAAATTGCCAACGAGATGTGTAAATGTACTTAAACGAGTAAATAGAAGAAGATAACGAATAGGAAATATTTTCATAATAAAGAACAATTCTCCCGCGCCCGCCCTCTCTCCTTCTCTCTCTCTTTCTCTCTTCTCTTCTTCTCTCTTCTATTCTCTACTTCTTCTTCTCTCTACTTCCCTGATCTCTTTCTCTCTTCTCTTCTCTCTTTTCTCTCTTTTCTCTCTCTTCCCTCACTTCTCTCTCACTTTCTCTCCACTCTCTCTTTCTCTCTCGCTTTCTCTCTACTCTCTTTCTCTCTCATTCTCTCTCCTCTCGCTCTTTCTCTCTCGCTCTTTCTCTCTCGCTCTTTCTCTCTCTCTTCTTCTCTCTTCTCTCTCTCTTTCTCTCTCGCTCTTTCTCTCTCTTCTCTTTCTCTCTTCTCTTTCTTCTCCTCTCTCCTTTCTCTTCTTTCTCTTTCTCTCTCTTTCTCTCTCTCTTTCTTTCTCTTCTTTCTTTCTCTCTTCTTTCTCTTTCTTCTCTCTTTCTTTCTTTCTCTTTCTTTCCTCTTTCTTTCTCTTTCTTTCTCTTTCTTTCTCTTTCTTTCTTTCTTTCTCTTTCTTTCTCTTTCTTTCTCTTTCTTTCCCTTCGCTTTCTTTCTTTCTCTTTTCTTTCTCTCTTTCTTTCTCTCTTTCTTTCTCTCTTTCTTTCTCTCTTTCTTTCTCTTTTCTTTCTTTCTCTCTTTCTTTCTCTCTTTATTTCCCTCTCTTTCTATCTCTTTCCCTTATTTACCATCATAATCATAATCATCTTTTTCTTCTTCTTCTTCTTCTTCTTGTCTCTCCCCAACTCTCTCATGAATCATCAGAATTGCAGAAAAGGTTGCAATTGGCTGTACCTATTTGAGAGAAATTTACACCAAAACTCTTGATGCTAAAGAGAAATAAATACTTAAAAATAGATAAATCAAAATAAATTTCATTATGCACTGAATCACTCACTACTATATATATATTATGATGGAACAATTGTTTGTTTGGTTGAAACCCAATAAAGCAAAAATAGACAATGTAATAAAAACTTAACTGCATAAATTTCTATTATTATTATTTCCATTCCGATTAATTGAAGCGCATTCGAATCGTTGGCTTAAATCGGAATTCTTTGAATGATGTTTGACTCAATCTCGAATGCACAGTATTCGATTTTTAAAGCAAACACGACTGTGGAATTCAATAATTGAATCGGTCATTTCAAAAATCACTTAAATCAAATCTTTTCCAACATACATACATACTTTTTTTTGCTGAAGATTTGTATTTTGGAAAAAAAATACATACGAATTTTTTTCTTCTTAATACTGAATAATGGATATAAAAAAACCTATGTACCTATGTACCTATAAAGACTCATGAAGCATTTTTTAATTGATTCCTGAAAAATGCTATTCCAGTGACTTATGAGGTTTTGCCAACCTCGAAGCCCAAAACATTTGAAACCTACAAACTTTCGCTATCGCCATACATACTAATTGAATTGTATTGAATTGAATTGAATTGAATTGAATTGAATTGAATTGAATTGAATTGAATTGAATTGAGCACTCTAAATATGTCTGAGAGGGTCCTTTTTGAAACGCAGCAATTCAAAAACAATATTTCCTTGAGAATATTCCGAATCGGGTTGATAAATTAATGTTAAATTGTAGCCTCCACTATATCCGTATAAAGAAAATTGATTATTCAAAAAATTTATTCGAATCACAAAACAAATTTCAATACGAAACTCTTTTCTCTCTTATCATACACAGCTGATCGCAGGTCAAAATTTCACCACTCGATATACTTACACTCACCTCTTGTGTACGGCCAACCACAATATGATGAAGAGTTTAGATTTTTCTTCCAATCTTAATGATTTCCAAATGACAGTTATTACAGAATATTGAATAATAAAAATATAAATAAATGATCGAATAAATAAATAAAATAAATGGAATAAAAAGAAATAAACTACTGGTGTTTATTAACGTGTTAATATAACACAAATTAAAAATTCAACGTAGGCAATGATAAAGACCAGCCACAGCTTCTAACCAATAAAACACTCGATAAAAATTTTATAATTAATTAACCGTACTCGGCTCTTATCAATATATTCTCATAGACGCTACCGAACGCAACTCCACCCTATTCAGCTATTCACTGATCGTATAATTTGAAGTACCTATTCGAAGCCCTGGAATTTTCTGTCGTTCTCGGATTTTTTGTTGTTTATTGTTTTTTGTTTTATTTTTTAATTACCCGCACATTAAACGAAAAGCTGATTGCGATAATTTACACCAGAAATTTAGATCGCCACTTCAGTGTGTTAACATGTGTTCTTTTTTTCTTCATTTTTTTTTTTTTTTGGAATTCCATTCGATTTTATGCAATAACGTTTTGATACGGTCATCAATTTCATTAATTGTGTGAACGCTGGATAAAAATAAACAGCGAGAAGACAGAAAACAATATATAATATCGATATTTTTACTTCAAGAATGTCATATCTCAAAAAACACGATTTTTTAATTGATGATGAGGAAACATTCTGTGTATCATCCCTCACATTGCGTAAAAATTTCGTATCAATACTTGGTATAGGTACTCTCAGTATCGGAAGAGAATAATGTCTTCTTCTTCCATTAAAATGCAAGTGGATTGGAGACTTTAAACGCGCTTTTCTCAAAATCGATTTTTTTGAGATATGACATTCTTGAAGTAAGTGAGCGATATATACCTACAGAAAACTAAAAAAAACAAATTTTAAACAAGTAAGGGTGTTATAGTCTGGCGAGCCTGACAATAAAATACCCGACACAGACACACGTGTTCAAATAATTTTTAATATCAAGAGGTATTTAAGGCCATAAGGAGCCCTATATGCCGACTTTTGTTAAATTTCTTTATGAAAACCGCCCCTTTGCCACGCCCACTTTTCCAATTTTTTTTTTTTTTTTTTTTTTTTGTAATTCTTATAGGAGGCTTAAATATACGCTCAAATTCTAAGTTTCATTGAAATATTTGGAAAAAGTCCGATTTTGGGGAAGTTTTGGGATTTTTGTGACAGACCCTAGTACTGGAGGTACCCTTAATAATGGACCGAACAAGATAATGTTTTTTTGGAGAGGATGTTAATGGCTACAATGGAAGTATAAGTGCCAATATTCGTTCAAGTCCCATTTGAATTTCGGGTGCAGGAGACAATTTTCGAAAAACGCCATTCTGCCACGCCCACTTTCCCAATTTTTTGAAATCATATTACTTGCCTTTAAACATGTTCAAATATAAAATTTCATCAAAATATCTTGAAAAACTTCGATTTTAGAGCAATTTTTGTGATTATCGTAACAGACCCTAGTACTGGAGATACCCCTAACAATGGTCCGACCGGGTCCATTCTCGAACTTGTTCTTTCATGTCCTACTCATGTCGCCGTGAGCACGCATACCAAATTTCGTCAAGATAGCTCAACTCCTTCGATAAGAAAACTGTATACAGACGGACGAACAGACAGACAGACAGAACGGAGCACGTTTACTATAAAAAAAAAGTTTTCAAAACATATTTGGGCAATTCCATGAATGCGGTTCCATCCGTGACACTCACTTTTTAGGTTTTAGCTCATAATTAAAAAAAAACACGTTATTATCAAAGATTTTAAATTTTGAAAGCGTTTAAGAATACTTAGCAGAAATTTTCATACGATTTTAGGGAGTTAGATAAGAGCTCTATTTATCAACTTTGAGCGGGCGTAGCACAAAACGTAAGCGTAGGCAGATATATATATGTTTAGTTTTTCCAATTTCGGGGCACAGCAGTAAGCTCTGTTCCAAAGTTATACTCAGTGGGTCCAAAATTGCGAAATTTAGCTGCCACAATAGAAGTGAGTTAGGACCGCTTTTTGAAATGATTGTAATATCCGTTATTTTTTTATCTAAGAATTTTAATTTTTTTTTTTTCATGGTGTATTCGGGGTCGGTATATCGAAATATGCAAAACAAGTGCAGTTTGAAAAAAATGCTAGTTAAGGCCTATCAACATTAAGCTAACGGATATACATATATTTTGGAATTTCAGAACTGTTCTCAGGGAGCAGACACACATAAAAATTTGACTCTTAAGCTGAAAATATAAATAATAATAAGATATTAAAGAACTTTGCGCTTCTTTTTTAAAGATATGTATTTCGAAAACATGAATCGAATTGAATGTGCCATTTATAGATGGGCTCCGTTGTGGAGACAAAAATACCATAAGGATCTAGTATTGAAGATTTCCTCATTGGGTGTCCGAATTCAATTGTTCTCAAGTTCTATCCGAAGCATTAAAATAAGTCCACTATCCCCAAGGGAAACCACATTCGACGTGAAATTCCACTATACGTGCTTAAATGGCAGCATATACTCGCCTCATAGCAGTTGAATGTTAGCTGAGGTTGGAAGTTAAATTTTTCTATGCTTATCTTAATCAATAAAGCGATTTAGAATTGGGTGCCAATTGAACTCAGAAGTAAACGGTAGGTTCCACTTATTCGTGTGCTTTCTTAACTCTATATTATTTAAAACACAAGCATTGATTCAGATTCAACAACGGGGGAAATCGCCTACGAAAAATACCTATTCTTGAATAAGAAATTTCACTGAAATGAAAATGTAACAAAATTTCGATTCAATCCCTCTAGGACGTATGGGATCAATTTTTTAAAAGCCACCAGTGCTTTACTAGAAACTTAAGAACTAGTGCAAATGCGGGTAGAGTTGCGTATGAACCATATAATTGTAAAAAAAAAAAAAACGATCAGCCAAATACCAGCAATTACCTGGGAAAGAGAAGTAGTTTTAAATTATATCGAAATTACCCAATAAGTTCTTACAGTACTAGAAAAGCGGTAGTTCTGTACTACGACCGGTGATTTTCCGTCATCACTCAATGTTAATTTTCTACAGAAGAACGCATTGACAGGGGTATAAATAAACACTAGTACTGCGAAAGTACTGGGACAGTGCATAATCCGATTTAAATAAATTATACTTTCAATTAAAAAAAGTTAACCTCCCTCAGACTTTTTCTCAGATAGTTTTTAAAATCGGTGAAGAAAATAAATTTCTTTAGACATTTAAACATTAAAAAAAATATGCAGACAATTTATGAAAGAATGCTGTAATCTAGTGCAATTTATGAGGGTGATCTCTTCAATGGTCGCCAAAGCGCCATTTATTGGTTTTAAACGTTCAAGAGGCATTCGCTCGTTCGTTTAACTTTTCCGCATCACTTAAGCTTCTTCGAGGGCGTTTCGAGAGGGCTTAACCTTTTTGGTCACACGTAGACAGACACTCTGCTTGTCCTACTCTACTTTTTCCAATTGGGCGCGTTGGCATGAAGTGATAAAAATGACGAGAATTTTATGTAAAACGAAACAAAAGCTTTGCGATTTCTAAAGGATCTAAGCAGCTAATACGCCGCTATTCTTTTCAATGAATTTAGAACATTAAACTCTCGATTGGAATGACGATGCCGATGACGAAGATAATGATGGTGATGATCAAAAAGGCGTTACAATGCGCTAAAATGAATAAATAATCAAGTGCAATGAAAGTATGTATGTACATATTTCCCTGCATCGGCCAACAACAAAATACACAAGTCAATGCAAAAACAATGGACAATACAACAACAACAACAACAAGAATAGCAACAAACGACAACTTACCTCCGCTCCCGGAATTTTTACATATCCACAATGCCAGAGATTTGAAAGTTGTCGCGTATGTGTTCGTTCGTGCGTGCGTGTGCGTGTGATTGTGTGCGCTGTATGTAAAGGGTTTGTATATGCGGAGATGAAAAAAGCGAATTCTTTTCGTTATTCACTGAAATCTCATTTTATAATTCACGTCAGCTGTTTAATTCTTAGTAACTTATTCATTTTTTTTAAATTTAAACCCATTTACTTGTTTGTTTTCATCGTTTTCGCAAAAACAAAACAAATCTAGAGCGCGTTTTGCAATAAAACGCTTCCTAACTAGAGATGAGTAAATTCGATGTTCGTATATTCGAAAATCGAACAAAAATCGATTTCTGGTCCAAAGTTTATGAATTTTTGTAATCGAACTTAAAAGCTAGTACACAAAAAAAAAGCTAGTTCGACTCGGAGCGGCACTAAATAGTTTGACTTGCTAGTAAACAAAGGAATTTTGCATTCCATACAAATATGTATGGGACAATTCCTTCGCGGAATGCAAAGAAGTTACAATTCAAACTAATTCCTTCGGCTAGTACACAAGAGTGAAAACAGAGTGAAATAATTTGACGTTGCGTTTAGAGTAAAAATTGTCAAGAGATGGCGCTGAAGCGAATTTCTTCGCCATTTGTTGATCGAGCTCAATAAATTGGGAAGGAATTTTGACATAAGCAGCTGATTCCATCTGAAAAATATGGAGAACGGTTATGAGTTTGAATATTAATATCATTAAGCTTCAAACAGCTGATATACATATTTGTATTCATGTTTACCGTCTTATGGCATCTGTCAAATCTGACAATTCCGTCAATGAATTCCTTTGCCTTTGTGTACCAGCTTTTAGGGGCTCTCCCCAGCTCTGCCAGAAATTAAAAACTTCATATTAAAAACGCTTCAGAAATGCATGAGAAATTTTCTAAAGTTTTTTTATATGAATTTTTTCATTTCTGTTTCATTTCTGACAGAACGGGAACGAACTCCGTTGCGAATTTAGTAACCATATATGTTTTCGTTGCATACGCCAACGTTGTGTTTATAAAACAATACTCAAGATATAAATTTTTACATCACTTACCGAATGAATGGCATGACATAAAGTGTCCAACAAAGATATTTTCGCATATATATATATATATATATATATACATAAATTAGCCATCGATATTTCTACGGCTATCGATTGTTTTGGCTCCTAATTGAAAAGTGCGGGCGCGAGTTTAAAACGCAGAAGTTATTAATCAAGAGTGTTTCTTTGGTTTCTTTGTAATAAAAGAACGAATTTGTTAGTCTGGCAGTAAAATATGAAATATACCTCAAGAAAATCTTGTTTTTACTTGCGATCAAAGCAATCCGCCGTGGATTGGCCATTAGAAACCGGAACAGTCGTAAGAAAATTTTTCAGGCAGGGAAAATTAAGTGTTGAATATTTCATAATGAACTACCCAGCAAACAATATGAATTTTTTCATATTTTTTTAGAGAATTTTTATACTAAAATCTTCGACCTCAACGGTATATATATATATATTCAGCTCCATTTATAGTCCAAATATATAGTTTTTATAACTTTTCTGCAGGTTTTTTAATTGAGTATTTCGTAGCTAAATATAATGCCCTCTAACGGTTAAAATTTGACCATGACCACCGTTCGCAAAAATTCTGCACTTGTATATTCGAGTTTGTAAAGCTAAATTGAAGTACATCGATAAAATTTATGTTTTAACATATTTTAAGCTGAGGAAAATATATGTGTGCAATCGGCTAAGCCGATGTAAACTTCTCTACTTGTTTTATCCTTAATTCCATATTAAGGAAGAAGGAATGCTTTAGCGTATATGTTCTTTTCTTTATACGCTAAAAGTTCATTTATATATTATAATACTTATTAACTCATTTTCTTCAGATCTCAAAAGAATATTCAAATTTATAGCATGTATTTTTAAACTCTAAATTTGGAAGGCTTCAAAAACTGTATTATTTTATAAAAATTACTTTACATGTTCAAGAATTATAAATTCCACTTTTTAAGCATGCCTTCTCGAAGAAAATTACAAAGAATTTGAATTGAACGCCATTGAAGGAATGGCAGTTCGCAATTCTGCAACAGACCTCCGTAGTCATGAGAAATTTTCGAAAATCCTTATTCTGTGAACTTAAAAAACTAGCAGAATGAACTGATCTAATTAATTGTAACTGTTGCTTTCTCGAACAATTCAAGTGTTAGCGTGCTTAAAAATACCGGCAAAGAATTCTTTCCAACTAAATGGGTTTCCATTAACGGCTGCAATGTTATCGAATAAGGAGTCTCGAGCAATTCCAAAACGCTGGATTCATTTAAACGAAAGTTTATATAATCCTCCGGAGACTCCGCATACATGCTAGAAATCCTGCAAAAATTAATGGCTTCAATTAAAAGTGTGTCCCTTGTTATTCGAAATCATACGTACTTATAATGGGAAACGGTACCCAAACGATCGACTTTATAACCGAAGAGCATATAACAAACTTCACGAAATTCCATGCTAGCAGCTTTGTAGGTGTCTTTGAGTTTCTTAATTTTCGAATTGCATGACTCGAGCTCTGCACGCAATTGATTGAGCTCCTTAATGTTCATTGTCATATTGGCTGTGTCATTAAAACGAGCCATGGTTGTGTCGTTGTCCTCTTCGAGCTTTTTATTGCGCCTCTTGAGACGTTCAATCTGAAAGGAGAGTTATAAATTCGATTGACTTAGGGACTATGGAGAATCGAGCTCACCTCCGCCTGCAACTTTTCGATTCTATCATTTGAATTCTTATAAGCCTCACTGGCTGGATTATCGGCCAGATGTAGGATTTTGTAATTTTGTACTCCAAAATCACCACGAAGAAATCGATGCTCCAGTTCGAGTTCAAGTTCTTGCTTACGTCTTTGTAAATGACCGTTCTCCATGCGTAGTGAATCAATTTCGCGACGAAAATGTTCATAGCCTTCAGAACAAATCGCACTATCCAATACCGATTCACCAGATTTTCGGGAAATATCCAATTCTTTTTCCAAGTTTATGCACATTTCCTTGTATCCAAAGAGTGCTTTCTCCAACATATCCATGCGCATGCGCATTTGCGCCTCCGCGTTGCTTGGTACCGGTGAATTCATATTGGAAACTTAAAGTCAATCGTCACAAATTATGTTTTGATAACATTTATAGCATTTTACATATAAAAAAAAAAAATATGAATCACATCTGTATGTACTTACCAGTGAGATCTTTTTCAAAATTATCTAATAACTGCTTATAGCAATCGCGCTCTTTCGATACCAAAACAAGTTTCTTCTGAACACGATCTTTAAAGTTTTTGTGTCGTCTTAGAGCAACATTCAATTCTTCAATGTTTTTCGAATATATTTCAGTTTTCTGAAACGATATCAACAAAGGGGTTATTATGAAGAGATCAAGTTTGATTCTATGAAAGGATCCCACTCACTTGCTTATAATCCATCAATTGGTTTTCCAAAGACTTGGTTGTTGTTGTATGGTTGCCCTTTTCTGATGCATTTAGAAGATCATTTTGGAGAAGATTTTCAATTCTAGCTCGCAGCGTATATGGATTGACCATTGTATTTGGCGGGCAATGATCCTGCGCAACCTTGATCCATTCCTTTAGCTGATTTTCGGTATGACTAAATTTAACCTACATATTTACAAAATCTCAATGTCCATTTAATAGATGTTAAAATTTTTTGAGAACACATTTACCTGCAAAGTAGCCAAATCATTGCGTGTGACTTCGTATTTTTCCAAACGTGATTGCAAATTGTGTACTTTCTCCTCGAGTAAGAGCTTATTTCCCAAAAGATCCCTCAGATGTTTGTTATTTGAACGTAAGCGATCTAACTCATCATCCAAGTCGGGCATGCGTAGCAGACGATTCTGTGCAACCTTAAAAGATTGATACAGTTGAAAACTGAGCTTCTGATGATTGTCTGTTTATAGGCCTACCTCAGTTATCTCCTTCCAGTCTTTGTATGAAGATATTTCGAATTCCAATTGTTTTATACGTGATTTAGCACATTCGTGTTCTTGCTGCTCACGTTCGAATTCCATTTTTAAATCGTCAAAGGCATCGGCGCGACTTTGACAGTCCTTTAGACTATTCTTCACTATTTCAAGTTCTTCGCAAGTACTATCATATTCCTTCGAAGAACGAAGAAGATGAAAATTCTACTAGCTGAACTCAAATGAAATGCGAACTTACCATTTCAAGTCTTTCATTATGACGGCGGCATTCACTCAACTCATTTTTTAAAGCCAGCTCCAAATGCCTTCCGTGTTCTTCCACTTCATATTTTTCACGCTGGAGTTTCATTATCACATCCTCGTATTGTCGTTTCTGGTGCGATGCGTTCTTCTGCAGACGTAGAACTTCATGCTGAGCTGATTGTTCTCGTTTGCGAACAGTTTGCAAGTGCTTCTCGACATCTTCCACTTTATTCGACGCAAACGTATACTGATGCCTTAGTTCTGCTATTTTCGACTCGTAGTCCACTTCTTTCTCCCGGTGAATTTTCTGTTGACGTTCCATTTCTTCTCGCAACTTAACTACCTACAGTTCACGAGATCATACACTGTAAACCATGTTCCTCAATAAATTCAATCTTATACTCACTCTCATTTGCGCATCTAGAAGATCAATTTTCATCCGCTTTGTTTCCCACGGGCTTGGTGGCGCCAAGCTGGGTGCATTATTAGATGAATCCAGAGATTGATTGCTGCCGTTCTTCGAGCCATTATGTTCTATTTTCTCTGAATCTTTTCGCTTTCGCTTCGCTGTTCAAGGAGAATGACGGAAAATGAAAGAAAAATAAATCAAAGCGGCTTTTTTCAACGCATGTTGTTGTTGTTTTCGCTGTTTTCCTTGCTTACCGAAGTTCATATCTCCAGATTGATGTGAGGAACCGAAATCTAACTTTTTGGGCGCTGAATGTGTTATTGAATTGTTAAACTGAGCCAATATTTTATCCATGCTTGATTGAATCTCGTCCATTGCGATTTTTTTCCTCTAATTTAAACAATTTCAATCAAGTATTCAATTCCGACTATCACAACTTGTCATAACGCACGCTAAGGATATTAAAATATCGATATTATCGTCGGTAAATTATTGCCACTTTCGATATTCTTAGTGGGCGTTCACATAGACCAACAATCGACTGATTTTCCAGCAAAGCACGATACTTGTTTGCACTCACACATATCGCACACTAATCACTAAATCGGCACAACTCAAAATTTTGCACTTCTCGTCCAAACGGCCAATAACTCTCGACGCCTGTTAGAAAGACGATTGTCTTGATCACACATTTGATAGTATTCCTAAATAATCTGCAAAATCAATTAATTCCGGCGTTATGAAACTGATTCTGACAGTAATTATATCAGAATTCAAATTGTAAATAAATATCTGTTTCAAATGGTGTTATGACAGAAAACCTGACATTGAAAATGCTATAATAAAAAAAAAACTTTTCGAATATAGTGTTAAAAACTAGGATCAATCTTGAAAGCCCCCGTGGCTTATTATTACTGAGAATGTCAAATTTCAATATGCGAGAAAGCGCTGGGTTCAACTCTCAATGGTTTTTTTTCTTTTTTTTTTTTTGATTTTTGATATCCCATTTCCGTGGTATCACAACGAACCGATATGCGTCCTAAGTGCGTCACCTTTATTGGTGGCAGCCAAACTGTTGCGAAGCTTGCAAAATGAAATGAGCTAGAGAATCGGGTGGATGATTAAGTCTTTTGTGGATGGGTCTGCAGAATTTAACGACACCACGAGTTGCTGCCATAACAAGTCCACAAGCGGTTTGTCCCGCTAAGTAAGCCCCTTGGCCATGCCCGGGTGGTTTTCCATAACCTCAACTAGTATAGAAGCCTGAGTCGCATTTCTATGCGTTTCCTTTAGTCAAAAACACTAAATACCCAAGCAATTAAGAAAATATATTCAAATATATATATGTACATATATACATATATCGCACGCTAATCACTAAATCGGCACAACTCAAAATTTTGCATTTCTCGGGCAAACAGCAAATAACTCTCGACGCCTGTAGAAACAAATTCTTTTTTAATTTTCTATTATTCTTAATTAACTGCAGAATCAATAAATATCATTGTTAATTTTCCAAGTGTTCCTTTTCCTGCAGCAAAATCTTGCCGAACATGAAAAAATTGATTGAAAAAATTTTGAATTGTGCCGGTTTAGTGATTAGTGTGCGATATACAAAACATCATGCTACCCAGCAGTTATTTGTAACCGATGGTAATTATTATATTATATTATATTACCGAATCGATTATTTTTAACACGGCGATGTCCTAGCGAATGTAATGCATGCCTATTTGCATTACCAGTTGTACGAAAAATAATCGAAAATACTTGATTTTGTAATGCATTACTATTTGCATTCTCAAGTAATGCTATAGAAGTATGCAACGCTTTTCTTTGGTATTGAACATATTAGGCAACACATTACCTTTTCGATTACCTCTCCATGCAAATATGTTCAATTTACTTTGCATTCCTTTTTACATTCCTATTTCATCGATGAAAAAGGGCATTACTTTGGTAGTGCACTTCCTAAATAACTCTCTCAGTCAAACGTAAATGGGCGAATATAGATTTATACTTGTTTATCTTGTGTACGTATAGCAGCTCTCACACTCTCTCGAATAAAATCATTAGCATGAGTGTTTGTACGATACTTGATTGCACTAACGCACTTACGAAACATCGTGCTATAACTCATGCTAATGAATTTTATTCAACAGAGTGTGACAGCTATACACGCACACAAAATAAACAAGTATAAATCTATATTCGACCTATTACGTTTGA
The DNA here is from genome assembly GCA_020466095.1 of Chlorops oryzae. Taxonomy (NCBI): domain Eukaryota; kingdom Metazoa; phylum Arthropoda; class Insecta; order Diptera; family Chloropidae; genus Chlorops; species Chlorops oryzae. The sequence continues at coordinate 46,896,584 of CM035806.1, forward strand.
CTGAGAGAATACGCGTATCGATACGGGTTTTAAATTACTTTAATACGCGTATTTTCTTTGCTGGGTTTGCTTGCATCGCTTTTTATTTCTTTTGTAACACAAGATAGCCACACGTATTATACAGAAACGAGAACGAAAGCAAGATAGGTTTATTTTTTACACATATTTAAAATTTTTCGCTCTTTCTAGACATTTTAAATTTATCGCAAAATTGTCTATATGTATAAAAGAAATTTTTAAAGAAACAAAAATTATTTTCTGACCAATTTCTTCTGAAAAAATGGTAAGAGATTTTTTTTGTTGAAATTTATGACTTTATCAAAATGTTCATCTATTAAAGAATATATGTTAGGTGCATGTTATCACTATAAGTGAAACAAATTAAGAATAACACAATGATTTGATGATTTAATTTTTATTATTCAAACAACTTTAGTTTATATACAATTATTCGACCAAAAAAATCTGTACTTGATCCAAATAAAAATTTAATTTTATAAGCTTTTGATTCATTTATAGGAGTGTCTAGTTTGAAAAACTGCACGGAGTTTATATCTTCTGGATAAAATGGTTGCTTATGAATTTTTTTACCATTTTCATCTTCCACTGAAATCGTTGCGTCTTTTCCAACGAAGCCACCCTGAAATTGAAAGCTAAATGCACTTAATACATGGGGCGTTTCCAATTGTATGGATATCCACTGTGGAGTACCCTGAAATAAATATAATAAGAATGTTTATTCATTTAATTCGATACAATACATAACATATCGAATTTATGTATATTGCAAAGGAATATCAAATATAAATAGTGAAAAACAGCTTTTTTCTCATTTCGGTTTACAAATTTCACCACATCGTGTACAAGTTCGATTATGAAAGCTTCGATTATTGAATTTTTTCAACGCTAGGCCTTCGTGTGGTCACCTCATTTCTTACTCACCACTTTGAAGTTCGAACGCAACCAAATAACGCATGCAACCAAAATGTTTTTGGTCGAAATTGGAATTAGTTTAAGGGCTCTACGCTCTAAAGCAGCAAGTAAATTTCCTATACCAAGCACATGTAGAAAAACAAAGAAGTTCTTTGGCTTACTTTCGCTAATTACAAGTAATCGAACTCACAGGGTTGCATTTAAGTCATACATTTTCTATATTTCTGTCGACCTGTCATCGAAATTTCAACTCTGATTTCCTTTCTTCAAAGAATGAGCTCGTTACTTCCTTTCAATTTACCTTAGCAGCGTTGAGCCCTTTAGTTATAAACTCAATACACTCAATTATCCCAGGGAAGGTAATGTCAGTTTGTGTACAAATGCCAAACAAAGTGTCCTACAAAATGTCATGCATGCCGGCCCCACAGTCTGCCTGATGGGTAATTACCCGTTAATTCACATGAAGCCGTAAGTCCGTAAAAAAATCAAGAGGATGTAAAGAGAATGGGAATTAGTTTGAAATTTTTGCAAAATAACTCAAAACGCATTTCTTTTTAACCATCGAAGCAGAGACATACATTTGACTGCCAAAGATGGCGCTTAAATGGGAAATATTCTTTGAAATCAAAGCTCTTTCCCTCTTTCTATTGCAACTGCCAATTATTTTATACGGAAAAAACCAAAAACATTGTAAAACAAAAAATCAGAAAACGACAGTGCAATGTATTAACTTGTTCGTTGTCAATTATTAAATGCCGATGGCCTAACACAAACAAACACACCCTTGCAAGAAATATGTTATGTCGAGACGTAGGGTAAGAGACAGTTTGAGTTGGTCTACCCACCTGATCGCTGGACCACGATGTTTCTTCTTCATTGTCAAACATGAACTTCTTTCCATATTGCTTAACATCTTTGTTTAGGACGGAACTTACACTGAAACGATTATAATTTATAAAAATCTACAATTTATTAGCAATAAACTACCTGCACTTGAAGCCAATGTTTTCCAGTATGCTTTCCATATTTGTTTACAATTTCCTCAACAGCTGAAATACAAGTATTGCCATACAATTTCAATAATGCAAATAAAAGAGTAACAATTTTAAACCGTAGAGCGGCAGCACTAACCTACACGTTATCGATTTTGTATTTCGATACAAATTTCTTTGAGACATAAATTCGTAGTTCTGTCGCCTCGTGGTGGCTAAAATAACTTGAGAAAGAGCTATAAATTCGTTCGAAATTCGAAATGGGTATATGACTTGAGCCAGCTGTATCTTAACACATAGCAATCGATGGCCGCGAAAGCTTCCAACCAATCGATACTATCGCTTTACTAACAGCTCCAGTGGCATTGTGCATTGAGGAAGTCGAACGAAGAGAAATCACAATATTTGCAATAATTTTGTAGAATTTCGAATCAAAGATGATCAAAGCCATACTCGTTTTCAATAACAATGGGAAGCCGCGTCTTTCGAAGTTCTATCAATACTTTGTGAGTAAACAATAATGCAAACGCAAATATTTTCAATTACACCTCATGGGAGAGAGAGAGAGAGCGGGAGAGCTAGCTGCAAAACACTCGATGGTATTATTGATAGCAGCGATTCACGCTATCGAAATTTATAATTCAATATACACTAAAACTCCCAGCCATTTACTTGACAGCAAAAAAAAAAAAAAAAATACAGAAAAACCTCTATCGTTTTTGAAGGAAGGCAAAAACGATGGTTTGGAAATGAATTCGGATTCTTTAAAGAATTGATTGCTGAATTCGTTAGAGAATACTTTGTATGGGAGTGCATTGTATATGTATAACAGCCGTCTAAGTATGCTCCGAGACGAACTATTTTGTGTGGTGCGTGCTAGCGAGGGCATGAGTAAGAACAAGCTCGAGAATGGGCTTGATCGAAATATTTTTAGGGGAACCTCCATTACTAGGGTCTGTTATGAAAAGCACTAAGAAGAATTTACGTCATTTTTTCTCACTTGCTCCGATTTATACCACAGCTTCAGCAAACAAAAAAAAAAAATCAAACTCGGTTGATTTCCATCCTACCTGCGCGCCCGACTTGTTTTCTTAGACCTCAGACAGTCGACTTTTCATCCGACTTGAAAAAATCGAATGAAAAGTCGGATCGTTTGAGGTTCCCATATACATCGAAATTCAATTTAAAATCGAACATATGTAGTTAGCAAGCTATGAAAAAAATGCAAACGAAAATTCTTGAATGTGCTGGACCAGTTTCGTAACGAATGTCAATGAGGTAACATAGGACTCATTTACGCTCGGGCCGGGCTCACCATTGTGAAATAATCGCCATTTTGTTTGGACACTGACGCCGGTCATATAAAACGGGAATTTGAATACTGACGCCGGTCATATAAAACGGGAATTGGTCGAAACGTGTGCTTAGGAAGAATATAAGTACTCAAGGGCACTCGAATCGGGCTAAATTCAACTCAACTATAATTAATACAACTGACGACGGTCAACCTACCCTGGAACCAGTATCCCGTCTGAGGGCGGTAGGGAGGGGTCAAACGTAAATTAACCCTGACGCAGGTCATCTAACCTAGTCGATATATATCTGACTTTTGTCATATAAACGCGGAATATACCCTGGCTAATGTGGAACTTAATGTGACCCAAAGCCATTTTTTAAGCCCAACAAAAAAAAAAAAAAAAAAGAATGTGCTGGACCACTATTAAAAAATGATGAAAACTTTGACAAAATTTAACAAGAAGACAAATATTCATTAGATCATATGTACTCTTTCCAGAATGAGGATATGCAACAACAGATCATTAAGGAAACATTCCAGCTAGTATCGAAACGGGAAGACAACGTTTGCAATTTCCTCGAAGGAGGCAGGTAAGTTTAAAAGAAAAAACCCAAAAAAATAACGTATTTTCATTAAGACAATCTAAAATGTATATCGGAGTTTTGTTTTGCAGTCTCATTGGTGGCTCCGACTATAAATTGATATATCGTCACTATGCAACGCTTTATTTCGTATTCTGTGTGGATTCTTCCGAGAGTGAATTGGGGATATTGGATTTGATACAGGTTTTTGTGGAGACGTTGGATAAATGTTTCGAAAATGTTTGCGAGTTGGATTTAATCTTTCATGCAGACGCAGTGCATCACATACTCTCAGAATTGGTAATGGGTGGTATGGTCCTTCAAACGAATATGACTGATATACTTGCTCGAATCGAGGAACAAAATAAGCTTGTCAAACAAGAAGTGAGTAGCTTGTATAATTAACCAACATGTACAATGTATAAATGTAACCTTTTAAATCTTCCTTCAATTTCACTTAGGCCGGTATATCTGCCGCCCCAGCTAGAGCTGTTAGTGCTGTTAAAAGCATGAATCTTTCACAACAAATTAAAGATATGAAGCTACCTGATTTACCGCAAGCAATCAAAGACTTGAAATTCTGACCGAGTCAACAAGCAGCATCTGCACTAGTTGATACCTATGTACTGAATCGTTTGACATTTAGTTCAACGGCATATTCATCAACCTCTCAAACGTTTGACTATGCCAATAATTATCATCATTCCGACTTAGCTTCGTCCAGTGTATCGACAAATTTCTTAAATCAAAGTATATACGAATCAATTGACGATGACTTGAACGCTCCAATATTCGACTTGCCCATCGAAGAGAATTTGCATTACGATTATTATCAATCGCAGACAATGATGAATGCCACAGAGCTCAAAGCATTCGAGAGTAGCAAAGCCATAGAAAAGGTCATCGACAAAAGTTTGGAGATGATTAACAAATGAATATTGCTATAAAATCAAATTTGTGTGTATATTTTATGTGTTACTCATATGTAGTTTAGTATTTATCTTAAATAGCGATTAGTAAAGCCTACTTTGTTATGTGATTTGATCATAAAGTACTGCCATAATATCAATTTCTGATCTCGCATAGGTAGTACTTACACTTTTAGAAGGTTCTCAACGGGACTCCTCAATGTCAATCGTTCGCATATAAATTCTGTTCAAAAAGAGAATTAAGATGAAGCCAAACAAAACTGCTGCTAAAGTGGGGATTTAACAGCCCCATCGAACGATTAATATTATGGAACGGGCAAGGGAGCTAGCTAAAACCTGTAAGTTCAAGATCCTATGCGAAGGTAGTCTAACGCGCCAATAACCGGTTCATTTGTCATTCCTACTCATAAGTAAATATTTCTAAAGAATACAAATCAGAAAGGATTCTAGGCACCATTCAATGATTCTTCATGACGCTATGACGTTCACCTCATAACTGAGTGGGCGTGCAAATTTTGCCAAAATTTTCAATACTTGTCAAAAATTCCCATGCTAAATTTCACTTACATATATGGAAACAAAATATGAGAAACAAACATGGATATGCAATCGAGTGAGTAAAAATCCATATGGTGAAGTTTATGTACTCAAATAAGATCGTTAAATTAGTCTTAATTTGAATTTGTAAAATTTTCCACATCCATGAACCCAAACACTCTTAAAGATTAGGTTTGTGCACAAAATAAGGTTTCAGCGCAACGTCAGTTTCAACACTGCTTATGGTCTCTACGCAGATATGCAGGAAGTAAATTCCCTATACTAAACACATGCAAAAAAAAAAAACGAAGAAGTACTTTGAGTTACTTCTGATACTTCAACGAATTCGCAGATTAAGGCTAGGCGCCGACTACTCAATTTTTAGTTAGCCAATTTTTAGTTGGAAAAGTGCTCTTGCGCGCCGACTATACAATTTAAAATTTGGTACTTTCAATTCAATTAATTTATTATTAATTAACTACATAATAATTTGTTAATTACTCGGTACCATGTGTTTATAGAACACTACCAACTAAAAATTGAGTAGCGTGGGGCGCCCCATAAGAACGTATGCTATGCGCGGTATAGACACGTCAAATGTTGTATCAACTTTGAGCGTGTGTTAGCAGGTACCAACTTGAATTGACTATAAACATGTCGTACGATATTCATTTTTTTTTTTTTTTAGCGAAATTCGAGTGCAAAGGACATGCGCTATTGTTTCGGCTACCTGGTTGCTTTTAACAGCGTTTTTTCCCGTCGGCAAAACCGAAAAAAAAATTATGAGTGATGACTATATCCAGCGCCACTTCTTTCTAATGCCGAAATCCTTTTTAATTCCCTCCTGTAACAGGTTCAAAGATTATTAATTTTTTTGCGTTAGATCTCTTTTGTGGTCTCCAGATATTTTACTTTGAGTTTAATTAAAAGCCTTTCGTAGTTAGCGTTTTTTAAATTCCGGTCGCTATAATCTTTTGACTTAACGTTCCAAAAAGCCTACAAACTACGCTAAACTTCTATAGTTCCAAAATAAAATTTTTTTCTTCCATTTTTTCAATTAATTTTCCGCTCGCTTTTAAAAAATTTTCCGCTCTCCGTTCGATGTTTATTCGTTGAATATCGCGCACAAATGAGAGTTGAACCAACATAAATATAGACCTTCAGACTCACCGTCTAACATCGTTACCTGCTTGACCAAAAATTCAAAGATTTTGATTTTCCGTCGGACATCGTACCCAGCAAACATTTGCATAAGCTTTTTACAAAGGTGCTTACTATTCATTTGTTTCCAAGAAATTTTCCAAACTTTTTCCAAGCATATATGTGCTATATTAAATTCGCAAACATTTCCCAAACGCTTTCCAAATGTGTTTGGGAATCGTTAAATTTCTCAAGTACTTCGCAAATCCGTACATATATCGTACATACATACGAGGTGTCTACAGTTCGATTTTTTCGAACGTTAATATATTAATTCTAGCACGCGCGAATGAGATCTCTCGGTAGCGTAATGGGAGCGTGTTGCGATTTGTAACCTGGAGGGCTCGAGTTCGATTCCTGTCGCGGGCGAAAAAAGATTGTGGACAAATTGGGACGTAGAAAGATATCTGTGGTAAAATTTGATCCACTTAGAGGGGGAGAAAGAAAGTTGGCAGTTATAAATTTAGGTTCATATCCGGTCGTCAGAAACGTGATGCATACACATGTGCTTTAAAAAAAATTTTTTTTTTTTATAAATGTTTGGATGAAAGCTAGATATTCCTCTTAGTTTTGAAATATTATTTAAATGTTATATTATCTACCTAAGTATTCAAAAAAAAAAAAAAAAAAAACCCTCGCCGCAGCGGGGATTGAACCCGCCTACATCGGATTGGTACTGCTTGTTTAGGCTTGGAAAATATTTAATTCGATTGCTTGGATTTATATGTGTTCCAATCTGAAATCCAATTGAATAAAAAGGGAGCCGTTTTGGTTATTTACACTTGAATTCCAAATAAATTCCAACACTTGGATCCAAGCATTTTGTTTGCGGGCGCAAGTTACTTCCAATTGTTTAGTAAGCGTAAATGTTTGCTGGGTAGGTGTACCCTTTCTCACTAACACACGCTCAAAGTTGATACAACATTTGAAGTACCCTGCAGTAATTCCAACTACTCTCCAACTACCCCCCAACTAGTCACAAAAATACCAGGACTACTCACTCTTAATTTGCCAACCAATGCTTTGAACTGTCTTTTTTAACGTTGAGCTGTCATTGGAAAATAACTAGTCACAGTTTTTGCTCATATGAACTAGACCCGGAGTATATACAGTTGGGTCAATTTCTGGTCAATTTGTTTTTTTGCACATTTTATGAAAAAAAAAAAAAATTATTTTCTCCTCTTTGTTTTGTATTTTTTTTTTCTCTTTTGTTTTTTTTTAAATCTTTTCTTTTTCACTACTTTTGTAATTTTCTCGCCTTGACCGAGCCTCGAACCGCTGATCTCTGGGTTGGTAAGTCAGCGTCTTAACCATTACGCTAAACAAGCAAATTTAATGTATTGATCAAAACGCTCATTTGAGTTTTTGGTTGCTGAAGTTTTTGTGGAACGCACGAGTAGAATTTTTACTACAAAAATTTTTTAATTGAAAAATACATATTAAAAAAAAAAGATATAATAGAAAAAAAAAAATACTTAAAAATTTAGCGAAACATTTTTTTTATTTCAAAATTAACTATTAAATAAAATAAATTAAAATATAAACATAAAAAAAACTTGGTAATAAAAAAAAAATTATTCTCACCCGAGCCAGGGATCGAATCCCAACCCATGAGGTCGCTGAGCGATAGTCTTAACCATCCAGCTAACTACCTTTCGGTGGCGCAACGATCAGAATGCGAACTTAAAGCAGACAATAACAATTTCTTTTCTACTTCGCAATCGAAGCACAAAGCGAAAGGAAATCCTGAAACTCACCCCCCGTAAATCTCCGTAGATACATAAAATACTGTACATTTGGACTAGTCATATTTCGAGTAACCTCAGAGTACTCCTGTTTGGCAAATTGACCTCTTCATTACTGCAGGGTATCTATACCCCCTATAACACAACACACTTGGCCAATTTAAAATTTGTGGCAAAACCCAATTTTTTTATTGGGTCAAATAAAAATTGGAATATCGGCGCGCTTTCATATAGTTCTGTGTGCCACAATATGCAATTGATATTGTATCTGAAAGATAATTGAAAGAGAGGACATAGCGCAAGGAAATAAGAATATTAATGAAGGAATTCGATTATGTATATATATGTATATATAATAAAAATGACTTTCATCATTCATATTCAATAGGAATTGTTTGAAATGAATGAATTTTAAAATTTAAAATGCATTTCCGTTTTTATGTCTCGGATTTATATAGCACTTTATTCAAATTTTTTTCGCTCCTTATGCGTTAGGCCAGGAGAGACTATAATACTTTTCTCGCGAAACACATTTTTTCGTTCATGAATGTGTTCAAAAGTACGCTGAAGAAGCCTTTCAACACCATTCCCGACAAGTGCAGTCACAATACGTGCCCGGCAGACAGTATTATCCTGAAAATGAGACTTAAATCATTATTACGAAATTGTTATCGTGATTTGATTGGACTTAATGTTTTAAGAGCCTATAAACTGATGTGTCTTCGAGAACTCATTGGGGCCTTTTAGACCAATCAACTATTGACTTTCAATTCTAATTTTTATTCGCTATTAGAGTTACATCCGTGTTTCCGAAAGAGGCCACAAAACTATCTATCGTGTACGTGCAACCAAAAAACGCTAATCTTTCGTTAAATTCAGGCACTTTGGTCGATCAAAAAGTAAGAATTGACTAGTGTAAAAGGCCTCATTGGAATGAAAAAAAAAAAGAAGGTTAAGAATATTACACTATTTCCATAGTGTGTATGTATTTTCATATGGAATCTCACTTGGTGTAAATTTTTTGCATGGAATTCTTTGCTACAGTATTTCACTAAATAGCGTAGACATCCCTATATACCTATACATAAAAAATGTGCGAAAGGGACAGAGCGATTTGTTTTTAAGAAGAATGCGTTTTTGTTTCATGTTTTTTTTATAATAATTTATTGCATATATTTTTTCGATATTACATTATAGTATTTTTACCTGTGCTGCACATAAATATTACGTACATTTAAACCTACCCATACATGAAAACTCATCATAGGAACTTATAAAAAAAAAATAGAACTGGCTACCTGCCCGCCTACTTTTGTTGAAAAAGCATTTAAAACAAGAAATTTGGGCATATTTCAGAATCACCTCGATCTCTTTGTCCTTTCTAAGGGGCTCAACCGTCATCATCACTGCAGTCGTTGATAACAACATTTGCATTATATTGGGTAAATAATTTAGATAGCATTCCCGCAGGTCGAATTGTACGTGACAGATGCCGAGCATGCGAAAGAAAATAGATTATGCTTGCTACATGTGCGCAGCATCCATCCGTTTTTCCCGTTCCGAGGACGTCCTCGCATCGATTCGTAAAAAAAAATCGATCACAAAAGATCGATTTACGATTTATAGCGACTTTTTCATAAACAAATACTCAAATTTGCTCAAACAGCTGGCATGGCATTGCAGGCATGAGCTGTGACGTCATTCAAAAAGTAATTGGACTCACCCAACAACGCATATTATGCGCGTTTGCAAATTAGTGAACTGGTAATTAGGATTGTGGATTTTGCGCATGCGGATGAACATATCAACAAAAAAAAAAAAATATGAATCTGCGTCCGCATTTCTTCGTGTTTAGAAATGATTTGTAATTTTTAAATCGACACGTATTAGGATCGATTCAACGAATCGATGCTGTGCTGAGAATCGATCTGAAAAATCGAATTTTTTTCTCCAAAGAATCAATTTTACGATTAATCGATCTAGAATCGACATGCCTAGATTGAACTGGCTACCTGCCGGCCCGCTTTTTTTTGAAAAAAACATTTCAAACGAAAAATTGGTACTTGTTAAATTTTTACCTGTAAATTGCACCCAATCATTGCCTAACCAAATAAACCCTTTGCGGCATATTTGAGAAACATCCTAACACTTTTTCCTATATAAAGTAATGTCAGAAATAAATCACCATCATTAATTCACTCACACTCACGGTGCTAAGAAAAATCCAAGTAAAATGACTCCAAACTGTAAAAATTGTGAAAAAAATTTAGCAAGGAGCAAGGGCCGCAACAAAATCATAAAAACATTAGTGGACGCCGAGCTATATACCCGTCGTCTTAAGAAGCCAATTTTACTCAACGATCGACTATGTGACGCATGCCGTCGCCTTAAACTGGAAGATATCCCAACAACGTCTCAACAAGCTGGATTCCTGGACGGCAATTTTCAACCATTATCATCAAGTTCTTTTGAAAGTGATAGTGAAGAAAATGATGCCGATTTCGTTTACGATAAAGGAGATTCAATAGAGTTATATCTAAAGCGGGTTGCTGAGACTCCTGTTTTGTGCACCATATGCAAGTCAATGCAACCAGGAATGAAAGTGGTTCCACTCGAAGCGCGTGTCCAGGTCTACAGAAACGCCAACATTTACATCCCTGTGGGCAATCGTTGCTGCTCATCACATTTAATTAATTCGATATTTTTCCAGAATGAGCTCAGAAGACTTGAAGTCGTCTCCAATTTTACAACTTTGAAGAGTGCAGAGATGAAATCGTTTTTCGAAAGCATTTGCCCTGGCAGTGGTTATTATTTGTTCGATAAGATAAAGGAGCAAGTGGTTTCGAACAGAGAAATACAACATCTTACTGGATTCGAATGGGAACATATCAAAGAACTGGAACGAAAGCTAACATCGCTAAACTGGAAAGCTCAAGACAACATTCAAGCCATAGTAGTTTTTTTGTTCCAACTTCGAACCGCTATGTCAAACGAAATAACAGCAACCGTATTTGGCATTCGAAATCATCGAAAAGTTTCAGCAATGTTCAACGCTGTCCATGAAGCTTTTAAAAAAGACGTCATCACATCATTTGGAATCAAACATTTTTCGAGAGACATCCTTCTAGGGCAAACTTCAGGAACGGCTACCAAACTGCTGCAGCTTCAAAGTGGTCAGCTTGCTTTAATCTTCGATGGATCTTATTTCCGCTTCCAAAATCGCAGTACCAACGATGATTACGAAAGAAAATCATATTCTGGCCGGGGAAAAACTCATCTTTTCAAGCCGTTTACCATCTGCACAACAAATGGATTCATCGTTGATATATGTGGTCCATACCTTGGAACGCAAAATGATGCAACAATTATGAGCGATGTGATGCGGAACGCAGACTTCAGAGATCTATTAAAGAAGAGCGATATATTTGTCGTAAATCGTGGCTTTCAAGAGGATGCATCTAAGAAACTTGAAGAGGAAGGCTTTCGCATTCTAATGCCTTCTCTCAAACGAAAAAACGCCCAATTCGAAACGACAGAAGCCAACGAATCCCGAAGAGTGACCAAAATAAGATGGGTTGTGGAGGCTGTTCATGGAGCCATCGCACAGAATTATAAATTACTTCATCAAAATTTGGGCAATAAGCTCGCAAAGGTCGCTGATATTTTCAAGATCGTGGGATATCTGCAAAACGAATTTGGCAAACGATTTAACTCGGACGGCGAACTTAGTGCCGAAATTCTTGCACATATAGAAAGCCGCATGCACATCCCGAACACATTATGTGACGAAGTGAAGCAGAAAGGATGGAATACAACGAAACGAAATCTCATTCCAATGGATACCTTGAAAGTCTTAGACTTTCCACAGCTTACGGAAGATGATCTGACAATATTATTTGCTGGACCTTATCAACTTTCTCTAGGAGTTGCCTACCTGGCAGAAATGATTGAAGATAATAAGATAAGGGCAAAGTATGCACAGCTGTCACCAACTCTTTTGCAATTGCAGGTTCAATCACGACACATTAACAATAAGCACCGAACGGTTCATATAGAGTACACTGCAAATAACGACCTAAGCGGCATAAAGCGATATTGTTGCAGTTGCTCGAACGGGAAAATAACAGTTGGATGCTGCGCACATGTAGCAACCATCATCTATTTTCTTTCGCATGCTCGGCATCTGTCACGTACAATTCGACCTGCGGGAATGCTATCTAAATTATTTACCCAATATAATGCAAATGTTGTTATCAACGACTGCAGTGATGATGACGGTTGAGCCCCTTAGAAAGGACAAAGAGATCGAGGTGATTCTGAAATATGCCCAAATTTCTTGTTTTAAATGCTTTTTCAACAAAAGTAGGCGGGCAGGTATCCAGTTCTATTTTTTTTTTATAAGTTCCTATGATAAGTTTTCATGTATGGGTAGGTTTAAATGTACGTAATATTTATGTGCAGCACAGGTAAAAATACTATAATGTAATATCGAAAAAATATATGCAATAAATTATTATAAAAAAAAACATGAAACAAAAACGCATTCTTCTTAAAAACAAATCGCTCTGTCCCTTTCGCACATTTTTTATGTATAGGTATATAGGGATGTCTACGCTATTCGAATATATGAGTACTGAGAGCATCCATATGCACTTGCATTTTTCTAAGTATCTCAGAGCTAACATACCTTCGATTTTAATGAACCACCTCTTTCGGGCGTCCACTGCGTTCACCGTCCTCCGTGCTCATTTCACCACGCTTGAATTTTGCATACCAATCAATTATTGTTGATTTTCCTGGGCCAGAGTCCGGAAACTCATTATCAAGCCAAGTTTTTGCTTCCACTGTATTTTTTCCCTTCAGAAAACAGTATTTTATTAAAACACGAAATTCCTTTTTTTCCATTTTTTTGCACAATAACAAAAGAGTTGCTTCACAAAAGACGCTCTATCTCACAAACTAATTGACTTACAGACGTCAAATTTTGACACGAATCATTTGAAGGTTGCCACTATATAAAAATAATATGCATTTAATACTAGCGACGCCATCTATGTGTCAGACCGGGGACTTATCAGCCAACCTGTTACCTTCGATTTTAATGAATTTTTTTTTGTGAAATACTCAGAGGTATTTTTAAAAAGTAAACAGAAAGCGACGCAAGAACTGGAGTACACTGAAAATAATATTTAAAATTTTTTCTCTTGTGAACAAATCGTCTCAGTGCAAAATATTTAAAATTGGTTTAGATTTCTTGTTTAATTAGCAATTAGTCGTTGTTTGGTGAATATTTCTAACTTAATCGGGTTTTAGGAACCTAAAAAGTGGTTCCTATATGGTTTTTTGATAACTACTGAAAAATTAAGAAAACTTTAAAATCCCTTTTAGAGGTCCTAACGCTTTCCTTGAACCGACAAGACGCGGTTTTTAACGATAATACCACCCATGTAAGTCTCATGTAAGCCTGCGCCCTCAATACTTATTTATTACTTGCCAGCTAAGTATAAGCGAAAGTTAAGCATTTACTTCAAAATGATTTTCGATCTTCTTTTAAATTTTGTTTCTTATAGGCACTTTACTTAATGCATATCTGAGTATAGGCTCTTAAGATGCACGCTTGCATGACATTCTAGCAAAATTGTGGCCTTTTCTTTGTGATTTCAAAAAAAAAAAATATAAATAAATAAATGGCATAAAATTCGTTCGTATTTAGAAAATTTCTTTGTGCATAGATAATGAAAAAATGGAACAATCTTTGAAGAAAAAAATTCGAGTTTCGATGAGTTAATCGCTATCCGTCCAAGTGTAAGAAAGTTACTCCACGACTGCAGTGATGGGGGCATTCACAGCAGATTTGTATAGCAGAGCAAATGGAGCAGAAGTAAAATTGATAAACTTAAAACCATTACATATGTACATACAACGATCCAGAATTGTGCAAAATTTTGTTTTTCAAATAAAACAACAAAAATGGCATAATTTTGAAAAAAAAGAACAACTTATAAAAATTATATAATTCTTAAAACATATGATTTTGTTTTGTGACGTCACGACAAGATTTCTCACAACCAAATTATATTGTTTTTCAAACTATTATTATCATCTTTAATTCCATATTCCCCAGGCCAATGTCCATCTATCTGAGCTGAGCCAACTTCCATCCATCGCAACGCAATAATGAATTAACTGAATGAATAAACGGCTCTTTCAAGTTAACGATTGCGTTGAACGCGCATATCAATATGCGTCTGTATATAAGCAGTGTTTATGACATTGATAAAAATTGTTATTGTACACTATAAAAGTTTTACTCTCAGATTTCTACCAGTCCATCTACAATTTAAGTGTAATCAAGCAGCGCAGACTTTGTTCACAACTATTTAAGTATTTAAAGTCATGCCCTTATGTAACTCGAATGCTCGAGAAGCTCGTACATCGCAATGCTCATGGCATTGTTAGTTCAGACAGTGTTGTGTATCTTGCAGTCTAAATAATATCTGCAATGTTCAATGACCGAACTACGACATGTTATGACGGGAACAAATAAAACAGAAATTGTGAAAAGTCAGGCGTCAATTGCGCACTCATGATGCTAAATCATACATTCTTTACGTGATTCTGCATCATATCATGACATGTATACATACTAAACAACATAAAGATTCCACAAAATTGATTGTCTTGAACAAAACTGTATTAAGCCAAATACATGAGCTGTGTACACATGTCACATGCAAGTATTATTTCATTCCTAATACATAAAGAGAATTGTTCATCATTGAAATTCGAGTTGGCGAGTTCAGTAGTTCACTGATTTCTAATGTAGTCTCTTTAAGGCTTGACTACAAATTCTGTAAAGGCATGTTAACATGTAAATTGTATTGTACACATAAAAGTTTTACCCGACTTACCAGCGACTACAATTTGGGTGTGGCAAGCAGCGCAGCTTTGTTACGCCTATAAGTAATTTATCATGCCCTCGAACTCGAACTCGGCTCGCTCAATCTCATATTTTAGTTCGCGTGCGTGTGTATCTTGCCGTCTGTATATTGCAATGTTCATGCCGAACTACGAAATGAGGGAACAAATAAAACCAAAAAGAAAAGTAGGCGTCAATCCACTCATGGCTAAAATACATTCTTTATACATACATACATACATGTATACATACAAATACATATGTTCCCAATTTGGAACAAAACTTATTAAGCCAAAAATGCTGGACTTAGCAGTAATTCATTCCTAATCGGAATTCACATAAAATGGCAGTTCTGATGATATGCACTTTTCTTCAAAGCTTGAATTCTTTTCTCCATAACCTCTTTATGACGTCGTCAACGACGACTTAAGATTACGTGCGTGTATTATTTGGGTTTTGATTATATACAAACGCCACTCCTACCTCTATTGGAGTAAGTGAAGCGTCCAAAAAAAAAAAAAATGATTTTTGTTTCAACGTTTTTTACTTCATTAGCATAGGTAGAAACCAATCGAGAGTATGGAGCAAATATGAAATTTTATTTAAATATGTTTAAAAATCTGTATAGCTGATTTTCTTCAAGCGGAGCAGTGAATCGGGAGGGATTTAACATCATAAAAACCGATCAGCCCGATTCGAAATACTCCCAGGAAGTTTTTCCGTGCGGAATTGAAAAACAAAAAAAAAACTCTGCTTTCAAAGCACACTGGAGCAGTGAATATTTAAAGGAACCAAGTATTTTGAACATTTTTAAGCAAAGGTTATCACAATTTTTTCCTTTATGGACGGTTAAAATACTTCCATTCTCCACGGAGAAAAACTTTTAGGGGGGAACAAAAAACTACCGGGGAATTTAGCATAGGGCGGGGTATCAATGCATTATTGGAATTTTAAATATTTTCATGCCATTCTTGTTCATCATTCCATGTAGTAAACGATGGTCGTCATAATACGTATCGCAGAAAAGGATTTAAACAAGAATTTACGAATGTTCCAAGAATAATTATAATTTTTATTTATTCATTCTTAGAATATAAATAACATTCTCTACTAACTTTTATAAATGGAACTTAAGGCAAGTCCAATTATTTAAAAACTATATTCATAATGACCAAGATATAGACAATATAAAATTTTAAAACTCTGCCCGAATTATAAAATCAATCATTTAACTTAGTCAAACAAGAAAGCTAACTTCGATAGCTCTTGACTACAAAATACCCAGCTACCGTTTTTTAAAAGAATATTTCCAGATTCACTTCGATTTTACAAACTTCTACTCCTTACGTGAGTGTGTGTGTGTGTGCGTGTGTATGTGTGTGAATCGAGGTAACATTCCTCGAAATGTGAATCGAAAGTGTTAGAATATCCAAAGCACTCCAGGCGTCATAATGAAGCTGGGCATAGAATAACTTTGAGAGATACGCTTTCAATTGTTAATAGAGCAACGCGAATGGTAAAAGTTTTTAAAACTAAAATGGTAAAAACTAAGTTATGTACTAACTTACGTACATACTATATATATACATATATATATATGCATACTTATATACATATATGTATATATAGATATAAAATCTAAGTGAAAATTGCTTAAATAACCGTAAAGTAAGTTAATCATTGTTAGTAGAACATACACCAAAAGTACAATTTATAAGATAATTTATATCGAAATATATTTACGCCTAATTGAACATGCAAAAAATGCTTAGAACTTTGTTCAATTAACCGGGAAGTTCAATTAACGAAATCCCGTTATTAATACACCTCCACACTCGAATCCTTCAAAAAAAAAAAAAATAAAAAAAAAAATGTTCAACCACTTAAGCGAGACACAATATGCTCACATCCTGTATAGAACCTTCGCGTGAAATCTTTCTCCAGCTTCAATAGAAAGTTCAATTGAAAATACAGAAATATTTCATAAGAGTTTCTGATCATGATCGATTAAAATTAGATGTGAGTTAATTATGCGGTGATTACTGTACATTTAAAATTGTACTTTATATTTATTTAAAATTGCAAACACATAGGCTAAAAAAGTGCCTAACTTAAATGCCAACTCCAATGCAATTTATTGCTTTAAGAATTGTTTTTCGTTGGACCGTGTAAGGCAAAAAATTGGGTACAGCGTACGCGGATATGAGTTTGTAGATGCTTTTTAAGGTGGTCACTCCGCACGAATCGTCGATCGCACTCATTGCAGGGGAAAGGTTTTTCGCCTGTAAAAACCATTAGATGAGATTAAAAAAAAAAAGCTTATTGAGACCAAATGAATGAACTTTACCTGTATGCGTTCGAAAGTGTCGCTGAAGATCATCCTGACGACGGAAAGTTTTAGGGCATTCTGTGCAATTATATGGACGTTGTGGATCTTTAATCATCTGAGGCGCTTTAGGTTCTAACTTCGGTTCAATTAATTGAATATTAGGACTCTCATTATTGTCAGTTGCCGCCGTTACCACCTGTGCAATTGCATGTTCTTGCCGATGGCGATTGAGATCGACCAGGCATTGAAATGTTTGCGAGCACTGGTCACAGGGGTATGAAGGACATTCAGGTTCATGTTTAATTTCTACCGGTTCACTCTTAATAACAACGTCGTAAAGTAAAGGCGGTGCATTTGCCTCTGGCATAATCTCATCATCGCCGATAATAAGCTCGCCGTTTGCATCATCTTCTTCGTCATCTTCATCTTCATCTTCTTCTTCTTCATTGATTGTTCCTGCTCTGAGTTTGAGATTATTTTTTAATATTGACGTCGGTACAATCTGATATTCACTGTTGTTATCAGGTCGCTCCAGTTTAATTTTTATTGGCTGATGTTTCGTTTTCAATGCCGCAGCCGAATAATCAAGGCGCAAGAATTCACTTGGATTTAAAGTTGATGCGGGGGCTAATCTTCGATTATTTACTGGCGGTTCATATGGTCGAAGATACGTTATATCGGTTTCCATGTCGACCCTTCGTTTTGGATTACGGTTAATTGGAATTTTCGGAACGTTTTGCTCCTCTAAATTACTCGCTTTGCGTCTCGGTGCTCTTTGCTGTTTGGCATGCGTTGCCAAATGTTTGGTCAAATGATCACTGCGCGAGAATTTTTTCGTGCACTGCACGCACTCAAATGGCTTTTCGCCCGTATGCGTGCGTACATGACGATTTAGTTCATCGGATCGGGTGAATCCTTTTCCACAATTCGGCTCCTGACAAACGAACGGCTTAATGCCAGTGTGCCATGTTAAATGAGATCGCAAGTGTGAACTTTTGCCATAGCTTTTGCCACAATTCTCGTATGGACACACGAACTTTCGTTTCGGATTGGTGGGATTAGGTGTGGCCATTAATTTCGATGTGGGCGTCAAACTTATGATTGGCATACGCTTTGTTGCTTCAACGTTTAGTGCATCTTCAATATCCAAAGGGTCTTCATGCTTTATTTCTGTTGAATCGAGGACAACATATTTTTCTTTTCCATCCAATAGTCCGTTCGATGCAGAATGGTTTCTAATTTCTAAAAAACGCAATGACTTCAATTGTCTTCCTCCAATTTTCTCTGGACTATCTGGATTTGTGTTCAAAGCTACATTTACAGTTTCATTGTTTTTTTCCATTAATCCATTGGGTTCCATGCTCACAGTTGTTTCCCCATCAGCTGATGTAGACTCTTCGCTATGTTTCGCCACTAAGCCATTCGGAGGAGTGGACGAATCTGCTTCTTCTGGCACTACATGTGAATCACCATCACTGTTTTCAAATGAACCATTTGTCGTTGGACCCGGATTTGTTCCCTCAGTTTTAACTGCAATCGCACTGCTGTCGTCCACTAGCCCATTTGGGGGCGTGGTCGGTTTCACTTCCACCTTTTCATTCCCGTTCCCAACGTTACCATCCGATAAACTATACACAGACGTCATTGCTTCAACTATTATAAAGAATATACAAAAATTAACATAACATTCGTTTAATTTTTCCCTTCTTGTCCATAAAGCGCAATTCATCCGACTTCAATACCCACTTTTCTTAATCTGTTTTACGGTACAGTTACCTACGCCCAATTTCGATTTTGCTTTTCAGTGGGCGTTCCCAGTTTATTGATGGTGATAGACTACTACTGCGTTCATTCGACTACAATTTCAACAACAACAACAACAACAAGAAATGAATTTAGTATTTTTCTCAAGGTGGCCCGTTGCAAGCATATTTTTTACCTTTTCCTTCCAGCATTTATTTATAAATGGACTGCTTTATTGCGATTCGAAGTTTTGTTACGTTTAATTCCTTTAAATCAACACCAGAAACTAGGGATGCTCGATACCTCCTTATACGATATATTGAAAGTATCGATATTCTTCTTTCGATACTAGATAGCATACAATACTACAAGTGACACTTGGCTATGGCGGGAAAAAATCACCGAGACGGGTGAGGGGAGGTGGAAAAATTGTATGGAACCTGGACTTTCACCACACAGTTTGGGCATTCAACAAAAGCAATACAGCCGCAATAAAGTTTATACATTCACCAAAACGTACAATCAGTATCACTAACATACAGCCAAGAACAAATTTCAATTCCCCACAGCTATCAGTCGTTTTCAGTCGCACTTACACATGAATATCGACAATTCTCTCTGTCGCATTCGCTCTTATGTATTCTTATCAAACCTAGAAGCAAATTTAAAAAAAAAATGAGAGTGTCACTTGTGGTATTGAGGATTTTTACACTAGTCAATTGCTGCCCGTTTCTCATCTCATTTCTCATTTTGTTTTAAATAAAAAAATTGTATTTCAATTTAATTCTTATAGTTCAAAATTCATTTCGATTCCACCGATATATCGATACTTTGAAGACCGATATATCGAATATCGATATCGCATTATTTATCGGTATGAGGCCTTTTTACATTATAGGGCCCATACACTACACTAGCATGCTGGCGCCATCAAGTGATGGTACCAGCATGCTCGCAGCACATACCACGCTAATATGCTGGCACCATTTTCATTCCCATTGAAATTTCGAGCAAGAAAGTCATGGAAACAAAGGCACCCGATTTTTCGCTTTTTTATATTATATCTATACTCTTTGTTTCGAGTAAGTGTAAAAGCGAATGCAACTCCAAAAGGGAATATCGATAGGAATTGACGGTCAACTATTGACTAATAGGGCCCATACACTACACCAGCATGCTGGCACTATCAAGTGATTGGGCCAGCATGCTCGCAGCACATAACACACCAACATGCTGGTTCAGTATTCATTTTTTTCCAAATTTTGAGCAGACATGTCATGGGTACGGCTGGAAAAAATGCCTTCAAAAGGTAAAACGTACACTAAAAGCAATGAAAAAAAATATTTAAAATTTCTAAATAAATGCGCTAAAACGAGGACATTAAAATCTTTGAGAAATATCGTATATTTCCTCCGATGTCCGAAAATTCCTCTTCGACGCTATCTTTCAATTGAGCAATTTTCACCATACACTACAACAGCATGCTGGTATAATCATGAAAATATCAAAATCTTTTTGATGTTGCACCAGCAGCTGGTACAATCGCACCACAACCCCATACACGCTCAATATGCTGGCACAATCACTTGATGGTGCCAGCATGCTGGTGTAGTGTATGGGCCCTATAATGTAAAAGGCCTCTATCGCGATACCACATATCAATACTTTTCTTTCGATACGCATCCCTGCCAGAAACACTCGAAACTAGGAGGCCATTTACACGTTGACATTTCGATAATGAAACACGCTTTTTGTAGGCTGAGGACGCACGGGGATGTGGTATGGTAGTGTTTTTCTCGCTTTCCCCTGCCTCCCATGCCATCTAAAATTTGTTTCATTATCGAAATGTCTTTTTTTTTTTTGGTTTTAAGTTTAATGGCACGGGACACTATTAATTATATGAGGTCCACATAGGCCAGGATGACAAGAAATGTCTTAACGTGTAAATAGCCTATAGGGATGGGTAATTTCGATATTCGAGCACTCTAAAATCGAATAAAAATCGATTTTTCTTTCGTCCAAAAAAGAAGGATGGAACCATATATCTATATGGATGGAACTTTTCGAATCGAACGTCGCAGTGCGAAAATTGAGAAGAATCAAAGATTCCAACCAAGATATTCGCACATTTTTATTGCCAAGGCAAAGAAATATATGGCAACAATATGATGTGGCATAGAAATATAACGATGCAGTGATTACACCAGCAAACAAAAAAAAATTCTTTTATAGAAGGGTGACATACCCTACCCTAGGTTTTTTTGGGGGTGATTATCACGAATCCGAAGTCAGATTTCCCCATCGCCGTCAGTTTTCGCCCCAGCGCCACCCAAAACCCCTCAAACGGTTAATTTTCTATAGTGCATAAAATAAAAAATAAATATCCCAACTTACATTTTTTTGGTGTGCTGAATAAGAATCTGAAGTCGAAATCAACACCTCTAACACCCCTCCCCATCCCTAATCGAACTCCGCCAAAATGGTGAAATTTCTCCAATTTCCGAAATTAAGCTACAACCATTAATTCTCCATAAAAACCCCTCAGCACCCCTGATCAACCACCCCCAGTTGGGTGAAATTGCTATAATGCACACTACTGGGGCCAAAAATAATTTTGTGTCTTGCAACTAAGACTGTCTACGTCCGAGTACAAATATTATCTGGCAAGTGAGATTTTTTGTTTTTATTAATTTAATCACCATTTGGTATATTTGTATATTAATTCGTTGCGTCAACCAACCATGAGCACAAATGGGGATATTACGCTCAAAAGTAATATCTCTTTATAGGTCGTCGACGATGGTATTACGGAAAGTGTCTCACCTTATAGGGCCCTTTATACGGTCATATATGTTCGTGGATTTGTTGGGTATGATGAAAAGTATGTGTGTGTAAACGGAAAAAAAGCAAGTTCTACAACATGCTCGCCGGTTTTCAAAAAATTTTGATTTTTTGTCGGTGTGACGAACAAGCTTTATAATGTAAATGGCTTCATCATGCACACATTATATATCTAACCTATTGTCGATAATAAGTGCTGCAACTAATGCGCGTGCCATATTTTTTCGCTGAAACTTAGAACGAAATGAAGTTTTATGACATGTTCGTCCATGTAAACACAATATGTTTTTTATGACACACTTTGCATCATGCTAAGTTCGTGAACATATATGACCGTATAAAGGGCCCTTATAAGACAAAAAACCCCAAAAATATCGAGACATAGGGTTATAGTAAAACACTGGTTAAAATTGTGTCTGGAAAACTATCGATGACTCTATAGATAGTATCGATGGTGTTTCGGCTACCTGAACCAACCATCGATGCCAGATGGTGGGATTTACCCCGTTTTGCGGATTTTTTTCGATCTGAAAGGGACGGCGGGGAAAATTGACTTAAAATTGGGGAAAACCCGTACAAGCCGTCGATACATATTTTTTTTTTCGAAAAGTATCTATCTTTACTATTATTTGTCCATGCGATATAAAATTTAATTTAATTTAAAAAGGAAAACAAATTTAATTTGTCAGGGACTATCTCCAGCTCTGTCAGATATGAATTACATCATATAAAAAAAAACGCTTCAGAAATGTATCAGAAATGTTCTTAAGTGTTTTTTATATTAAGTTTTTAGGCTTACTCTCATTCTGCATTGGAAACCGGAAATAGTGAAAATAAGCTTGTCGCACATCATCTGTTATGTTTCTGAACTGAAGCTGTTTAACAAATTGTCCACAAATATAAAAAAAATTATTTGGATTGTTTTTTCACATGAACCTTCTTGTTGAAAATTTAAAAAAAATCGGTTTCTAATAAACAACGCCGCAAAAATATAATAAAAAACTAAAATACAAAAATAATAATAGCAGTAATAATTAGTCTGCAAATGATGAGCTCGGTTTTAAAACTGAATAAATATAGGTACTCATATTCATTTCCTTTATATACCTCGCGGCAGGCTTAAATTCGGCTCCCACACAATCATTCGATGGAATTTGTCCTTTGAAGTTTCTTTGTTTTAAAAGAGGAACAATAGTGGTATTCAAGCAATAGTGCAAACGCAGTGTGCAATATTTGCACTTGTCAAATTGCGTACAAAAAAAGCAGTGCAAATATTGCACACTGCGATTTGCACTGTTGCTTGAATACCACTAATGATATTTTTTACCGTATATTTATTGAAAAAAGGGGTGAAACCATATTTTTACCTGTTGTACGTAACCCTTTTGCCTATCACAATTTGTTTGGTTGCGTACAGCTTATAATCAAATATGCAGTAACTAAAGTGACCATAACAAACACATCCAAAATAATGCGTTCTTCAATAAATACCGGCGCACTTTACCTACAACTAAACCGTTGCATTACAAAAAAAAAACCGCACACATTCCAAATTATGAACAATAATTAAGCGTTTTTAACTAAATACCTGCTATTTTTCATTTAAAAAAATAGCCTTAGACATAAAAACAGGAGATTTTGTGATAAGATTGTAATTTTAAGTAATAAATACGAAATAGAAGAAATTGTTTTTCATAGGTTTTTTTTCTCTTAAAATTATGTCTTTTGTGCTGATTTGGGTAATTGGCTATAACTTTACATACACTTAACTGATTTTGATGTTTAGACCAGTTATGCTATGTTCTCACTATAGGGGTTAAGTTCTTAACCCGATACTTTAACTCAAAGCGTTCATATCAGCTTTGAGCGAGTTGGGGTTTACTAACGTCATATGACCCAGCCGGAAAGTGGACTACTTCTGCACTACTTCCGAAGTGGTGAAAATTCATACTGCGGCTACTCGCATTACTAATCCTAACTTTTAATGAAGTTTGTTAGAAGATGGCCGCTGTTTTCATTACATGCATGCGATAATGTCCGGCTTGGGAGTTTGAAATATAAAAAACGCGCAAGGTATATCTGATATACTATATCATCGAGAAATTGCAAATAAAAATGGAATTTGCTTTATTAGAAATGTTTAAAGAAGCTGAAAAAGCCAAAGGAATATTGGAAGCAATAATATTAGAAGACCATTGCAATAACCGCAGGAACCAAAATAGATTAATGGAGCTAATGATGAAAGCGGCATCACAAAATGTTCCAAGACCTGTGATCAAAATTAACATATCCAAACACATCCTTCACCTCTCATTTGCTACACGGGAAAGCTTCCCTATCAGTGCCGTATTAAATATAAACTCGGTTTTTGTATTCGGTGCTAGCAAATGTTACTGAAATTTTCAAATGCAACTCTGCGCTAACCTCAGAGTTAAATGTTAACCCGGGGTTTATTTTCGGGTTAGATGATTTTTTTTATATGCGTTTTGACATTTGAAACCCTGGGTTTCGCCGATAACCCTAACCCGGCCTAGTGAGAACATAGCATTAAAATGTTGGGAATTGAATTGGCTTTAAGATCCAGGGTCTTAGGGCCAATATTACCAAGCATATTTAAAAAAATTTTAAAAATAAAATCCGATTTTCATTTTCACCACCGAAATTTTTAAAATATTTTTAAAAAAATTTTAAACTACCTCAGCAGGTCGTTTAAGTTTTTTTTAAGATATGGTAACAACCCTGTTTTGGGCGGTAGAAAAACAGCTGATTACGTTCATTCTAAAATTTTACGGAAAAAATCTGCGCAAAACGAAACAAGAAAAGCTTTAATTTTATGGATTCGGATTACAGCGATATGAGACTAATGAAAAATCGTGCGCACACGGCTCCATGCTCTAAAATAATATTTCAATCATTCGTGAATTTGACTGACTACCCTGACAGTGAAGCGTGCTGCCACATTTTGCTATACTTAAAAAAGTTGCATATTGAAAATGAAATTTAAAATAAAAAAATTTTTAATTTAAATTTAAAATTTTTTTAAATATGTTTGGTAATATTGGCCCTAAAAATAAATTCTAAAAAATTTTGTGTAGGGTTGCCGTTATCTTTAAAATCAAAAATGTGAAAAAATATTACATTTAAAATTTTTTCCTCTACCTTTTGTGATATAGTATTTTAAGTATTAAATGTACTGAAACGCTTGATACACCATTGTATGGATTGAGACAATAGCTTTACATAGAAGCTCTGTTTTTGTATTGACCGCAAAAAAGTGACGGTTTTATAGTGTAAGAACTAACGACATGTTAAAAAAATTTGCCGAAAACGGTTTTTTTTTGAAATAACGGAAAAACTGTCTGATAGAAAATTTTTTCCCGCCATTTTCGTAATCAGCGGAAAATTTTACTACACAATACATATCTTTGGTTCGTGAACATTTTTGGTGTCGACTAGTGTAATTATTGTCCGTTGAGGCCCTATGTAACGACAGCAATGAGGCCTTTTATACTAGTCAATTATAGACCATCAATTCTTATTATACCCAGCGTAAGCGGGATAAGATATAGACATATATATATAGAAATGATCAGGATCAAAAACTGAATCGATTTAGACATGTCCGTCTGTCCGTCCGTCCGTGGTCGGATCTCCTCCAAAACGGCTGGACCAATCAAGTCGAAATTTGGCACACAGGTATATCGGGATCTGAGTATGATCCTATGTAAAAATGAGAGACATCCGCCCACTGCCACGCCCACAAATGAATAAAATGTGTTTTCAGTAAAATGCTTGTAACTTGCGAACCACTCAACACATTTCATTGATATTTGGTGTGCTGGTAAACTACAAAAAATGACATATTCTGGCAAAAAATGGACGTCGCCCTCCTCGATCCACGCCCACAAATAAGGGTTTATCGTAACTTGTGAAGTAAAAGGCGTAGAAGCTTCAAATTCGCAACATAGGTTGACCAAGGCGAATGAAAGGTGTAGGAAAAAAATTTAACTGGCCCGCTCACTGCCACGCCCACAAATGGAGATTTTTCGTAACTTCCGAATTAATAGGCGTAGATGCTTCAAACTCGGAACATAGGTTGACCAAGGCAAATGAAAGGTGTAGCGAAAAAATTTAACTGGCCCGCTCACTGCCACGCCCAAAAATAGAGATTTTTCGTAACTTCCGAATAAAATGGCGTAGAAGCTCCAAATTCGGAACATAGGTTGACCAAGGTGAATGAAAGGTGTAGGGAAAAATGTATGTGGCCCGCCCACTGCCACGCTCACAAATGGAGATTTTTCGAAACATAGAGCGCCAATAATGTGGGAACGCTGGGTATTTCAAAGTCGGGCTTGACCGACTTTAGCTTTCTTACTTGTTTTTATTTGCTTTTAGTCATGTTCAGATGGCACGTGATTTGGCTCGCATTCGTCATTTGCAGCTCAATCACGTTGTGAGTCACGTAATTCGCTATGCAAAATTTAACAAGCTGAAGTACGTAAAAATTTGTGTCTTCCCTAATTGGCATCGAAATTTATCGAAAGCAGAAGTAATACGCCATTTACACGTTAAGACATTTCGATAATGAAACAAATTTACTTGAGCAAGGGACGCAGGGGGAAGAGAGAAAACGCTCCCATACCACATCCCCGCGCGTCCCTAATCCACAAAAAATGTGTTTCATTATCTAAGGCCCGATTTTACAGTGCATACTTAAGGTCTCCTTAGCACTTAAGTAAAGCTTAAGTCTGTAAAGCATTTTAACAGTACAAATTTTAAGTGCTCCTTAAATAAGTTTTCAAATTAATTTAATAAAGGAATTTCACTAATTTTACGAATTTTAAAAAAGTATAAACAAAAAATATAGGTTTTTTGAAATGTTGCCTGTCGAAAACAATTTTCGTGAGTTTTGGATAAAAATTGACTGTTAAACCACTTGACACTTAAGGTGTTCTTAAGTCTTCATGCTTCCTTAACTTAAGTATACACTGTAATATTGGGCCTAAATGTCTTAACGTGTGTATAGCGTATAAGAAGAAGAAAGAAAAACAAAACTCCCAGCCGAAATGTATCGCATGCCTGACGAAAGAGACCAATTGGTACTCTTGCCAATGGCCTTTTAGTAAAAATATCATGAAAACTAGAACTCGCTACAACAAATTCTTCTCCAAACACATCTCCTTCACATCCTTCACAACACATCTTAAAAAACGAACTGCGAATCTCTCGTCTGAACGGGATAATTCGCGATCGTAATTCAAGGGGCGATTCACGTAACTCATATTGCCATCTGAACATAGCATTACCCATTACGACGTATAGAAATATTGAGACACAATCCACAGCATCGATACTTAAGCAATTGTCTTCCTTAGCGCTTTCAAACTAGTCAATTATTAATCTCAATTCTCACTTTCAGGGCGAGTGGAGTGTGAGGAGGTGGAGAAAAAAGTTAGAGGTTTTTGATTGTACGTACTCGGCCAATCGATTTGTGCTCTCTTTCGAACTTCTTCAAACGAATGCAACTCCAAATGGGAATGATAATTAGAATAGATGGTCAATAATGGACTAGTGTAAAGGGGCTCATTCTGTCATCACGATTATCGTTTTTTTTTTGGGTTTATTTCTAATAAGATTTATCGATTGTATCGGCTCCTGATGACTCCTGATTCAAAGGCACGATTGAATAATGATTAGGGCAACCAGAATTATGCTTTCAAATATAATTTTTTCGTCTTAAAATAAGACATAAAAAAATTCAAATCAAATCAAACAAAATGAAAATTCTCAAACACCTTGTCTATTATTCTAAAACAACAAATTAAACAAAAAATAAAAAAGAAAGTGAGCGAGAAGTTTTTTTGTTTGATATGTAAATCAAATACAAAACAGAAAAATGCTTGTGCGTTTGCTTAAAAAGTAAGCAATATCGTATACCTGGTTGCCCAAATAATATGATTGATTATTCAATCTAGATTTAAAGGAGTTTGGCGGAGTTCTTCAAAATTCGGCAGCTTTGATTGGTATTTTGCGCGTGGAATGCCATATTTATTGGAATTCCGCTAGACTCTGCGTCATTGTTTTGGCGGGAAAAAGGCCTGAACAGCACTCTGGCTATTCGTATGTTAAGCCAAAAGAATTTTTATAGATATTTGCTATTAGATATTTTTTTTTTATTTGTATATGCCAATTCAACAGAAATTTTTGGATCTGTATGCTGTGCTTACACATATCTGTGGAATTTCGCTATTTCCCACCAAATCTAGCGAGCACAAAATTGTTTCTCTGGCGACACTGGTGGAATGCGAATTCAGTTTTGTTTTAGAAGCCGTGGGAGGAGGTTATGTGAGCGCAAGTTGCTTTTTTCGAGTAACAAAAAATAGAAAAAAAATAAGAAAATTAAGTGTTTTATAATTTCTCGCTTAAGGTGAGCGCTTAAAAAAGCCGGTCAACTTAAAATCAATTACGTTCAGAGTGCCCAAATACAGGAAATCGATTAAATTGCAAGGAATCTGACTTCGCCCGAAAATGGTTGCGGTTTGAGTCTGGGGTCTTATTTGTTTTTTTTATTGAGCGAATATTATGTGCCGGAGCGAATTGAAGTTGCGTCGTGACGTCATAATCAATGAGAGTATAAGTGTTCTCAATGTGCAACTGAAATTTTTGTGCGTGTCCCTTTTTCTCTGCGCGAACTAAAGCCCTAGTTATACTAAGCCGCAGCAAGCTATCCAAGTTCTATGTTTTTTTGCCATTGTTTGCTGATTTTTGCAAATTTCGGCTGCTCTTGGGCAGCCATCATGGCAGTGCCTTGCAATGAGGATGCTCTCAAATTTTTCCCACCTAATTTAAGCCTTTCGTTTTTGTTAACAATGGGGCCTCCTTATTTTGTGTTGCTCCGAAACTTTGCTTAGCATCATATTGATTCGATTGTGTTCGCCGTGAGCCTCGAGCCGCTGTAAGGTCTCGGCTTAGAAAGATTGAACGTTGAGTGCAATGAGAGCTTCCTGTAACAAAAAAAAAAAAAAAAAAAAAAAACCGAAAAAAGATGCAACACTGAAACGCCGCTCTGCAGCATGAAGGATTAACTTCACAATTATCAAATTATTGAAATGAACGAATCTTATCAATATTTTCGTATCTAAGATTTCTCTGCTCATATGCATCATATTAGGCAGAAGCATTTAGACGAAATGAAAGCTTCAAATTCGGATTCTTTTTTATTATAAAAATCATTTATGACCACCCGCATGAAGTATGAAGAAAAAAGGTCGTAAATATCAAAGAAACAAAATAAATAGAACGAAATATTAACTGATTAAATTAGCTTAAGCTTACAGCAAGTGGTTTCCTCGAATCTTCCATTTAAAAAAAAAAAAAACTCATCTTAGTCAAGTAAAAGAAGTTTTTGTTAATTTCTTTAATGGAAATGTAGCAATTTTAAATCGTTCTTCTATTTGGCAGTTGTCTTTGACTTAATCAGTTCTTCCTTATTGCCAGAGATTGCAATTCTTCTTTATTAGCGTGTCGCTTAACCCTTGAATGAATGGAATCAGAATCGTGGCATCGTGACTCACAATTCGTGAGTCCGAATCTCAGAGTTTGACGACTTTAAAATAAAGAAAAAGAATAATTCAAGTATTTCAAATGTAAATATACCTACGAATCTCTTAGTTTTCCAAAAAAGAAAAAAAAAAAAAAGAAAAACTGGGTGTTGCCAGAGATCGATAGAGACTTTCTCGAATTTTGGAATTCGTTCTCTTGTGCAATGTTTACTTGGGTGTTGTTTATCTTCATGTCATATATTTTTAAATTTATTTTTTTTTTTTTCTCCAAAAACAAAAACAAACAAAAAAAAAACAAAAACCTAGAAGCGAAACAATTCC
Organism: Chlorops oryzae; assembly: GCA_020466095.1. Lineage (NCBI taxonomy): Eukaryota > Metazoa > Arthropoda > Insecta > Diptera > Chloropidae > Chlorops > Chlorops oryzae. The sequence continues at coordinate 46,926,513 of CM035806.1, forward strand.
TAACTCTGTGTTTGTTTCTTAAAAAATAAAAAAATAAAATAAAATAATATATAAAAATAAAAATTATATTTATAAAAATAAAAAATAAAAAGAGGTTGAAAATAAATACGAGAAAAAAGGCGAAACAGGATAAATTCTCATCAAGTTTAACAAAACATTGTAAACATTGAAAGCAAGCAACAATGGCCGAAGAAATTGATCGTAACGATCCAGATTTAAAGTACCTTTCGGTGGAGCGTAATCAATTCAATGATCCCGCGACGCAAGCTGAATGGACACAGAAGCGTTTGGTTTGGGTACCGCATGAGAATCAGGTAAATGAATTGACAATTATTAATAAATATGAATTCCTTCATCACATATTCTGTGCCATACTACCGACTATATTACTAATTTCCTTCATGTAAGAACACAAAAAGCTGTTTTCAAGGACTAACAACTTATCGAATTGGGCGTGGTTACTTGCGTATTATTACGGATAATTTCGTAAGTTCTTTTGGTTTTGATACAGAACAGAACAGAACATAACAGAAACAGGAACACAACCGACACAGGTTTTGTTTTTTCATTTCTTTTTATATTTATATTTTTATTTTTGCTTTTATTTTAATTTTAAATAACTTACAGCGGGGGTGAGTTGAGTTACTCATTCAAATAAGCAGTGATATGACGGCGAAGAGATAGAGAGTGAGAGAGAGATAGAGAGAGTGCGAGCATCTGGTCATATCTGACTTCTTGCTGCACCAGTAACATCCAGAGGAATATGTAGTAAAAGCGCAAGAGAGACGCGGAAGAAACCTGTCTGTATGCTCAACCAGTTTTTTTTTTTTTTTTTTGTCTTCTCCTTTCTTCGAGGGTTCTTTGTGAGTCAAGTTTTGAATTGTGGCTGTATCGATGTTTCAATGCTGTAAGACCGTCCGACCAACCATTCGTGATGATGATGATGAGTAACCACGGCGGCGGCAAAACCATTCGCTTTAGTTAAAACTTTTGGAACAGAATCATGGGCGCTGCAATTAGACGGATTAGAGGAGACTAATTCGAATAGAAAATTCTTTAAAAAAAAAAAAATACCCCTCTCCACCACCGTCTTATTCAACAAATTCGAAGAAAATTCAAAGAGGACTTTTTAAATTTTTCCTCGATCCCTATCGTCTTCGAGAGCATTCATATTTACGCACCAACAGTGCTCCCTCTATACATTTACCAACACAACACAACACAACATAACATAACGCAAGGCAAGGCAAAAAGCAAGTTAAAATCGAGATAAATATGCCTACTGCTCTGTATATGTGTCTTAAGCCGCTTACCGCGACCGCTATAAGAATTTCTACTTTCCATAGCCGCTCATCTCTTCGTCTCTGCACCTCTTTTATTTCTTTTATTTTTTGAGATATTTTTTATTTATTTGTTTTTTTTTTTTTCTCATTCATTTTCAAAGTTATTCGATTTTCTTTCTTTGAATATTTCTCAATGTTTTTAATTCTTCTTCGACTGCTTTGCATATCGCCGTGAAACCTGTTGACATTCTGAAAAGAGTTCCAAGTGGGCGTTGGGGCTGCTTTTGATTCATTTCATTTCAGCTCTAGTTATGTTAGGCTCGGCCAAGAATGAAGAGACTTTCCCATTAACTACCGGAAAATAATTGTTGTGTTCTGCGTCTCTATTCTCTATACACTATTCTGTATTCTGTATTCTCTATTTTCTGTTTTCTTTTATGTTTTTGTTTTTATTCACATTATTCACTCTTTTTTTTTTCTCCTTCTAATTTTAAAGCACTATTCATTGAGAAGATCTTTGCGTCGTACGATCGATGCTTTTCGTGAATGCTTTCGTCATATTATGTATGCTTATATGTATGTACATATGTATGCTAACCTAAAATGATTCATTCGCGATTTTTGGGGCTTAACTTATGAAAGAAGAAAATTTATAGAAATAATACTAATTTTCATAATGAACATGACTTTTGTTGATAAAACTGTCGTTTCTTTTTGAATATTTCTTGGTTTGTTTATAAACTGTTGAAAGTTCCAGCCATTCCTGTTCATATGTGCTCCTAATCTATAGATTTTTTTCTGTTCATCGAAACTCATTGATGTTTATTTCTTGTAAATTCTACGAAATTCTATTGCCGAAAGTGCCAAAGTGTTGGCCTGAAAGTATAAAATCTTCTTGAATCGCGATCGTGTACACCACCATCTAAACGAAACAATCATCTCCTGTAATTGGATAAATAGCGAAAAATTCTCTAATCACCTAATTCTGTTTTTACACGGTAGACACATTAAAGAAATAAAGTAAGGGGGTGTTATAGTCGGAGGCTTAAATATAAGCTCAAATTCAAAAATTACTTAATTTAAATATCGCGAAGAACGATTCTGATTTTAGAGCAGTGTTTACGATTACTGTGATTCACCCTAGTACTGGAGGCACCCTTAAAAATGGTCCATTCTCGAACTCATGTCTACGCCAACACACATTCCAAATTTCGTCAAGATAGCTCGATTCCCTCGATAAGAAAACTGTATACAGACAGACAGACGGACGGACAGATGGACACACGGACGGACATGGCTAAATCGAATCTCCTGGTGACACTGATCATTTCTATACACACAACCACACAAACGCAATATACCATCGATTCAGAGTAAAATATAAAAGATTATCCCTAACCACATTTGGCTAAATGAAAATTATCTAGAAAAAATATCGTGTAAATAAGAAATTAATGTATTTCACTGTCGAGATGTAAGAGAATAACTGAATTCAAACTTTTTTGGCCTCAGGCCTCTATTAAAAAGGCCTCTGTTCATCGTATACAGATTGTTCATATTATCGAGATTGAATGTTTTGTTCATTATTTCACAAGCCCGTAGAGAGAAATTTGGGGCCCGGGGGATTTTTTTCGGGGGCCCCTCACAAAAATGTGCGACCAAATAAAAAAAAGTCCCATGCCAATTGTGGGCCCCTTCAGATAGTTCGGGACCAGGGGAAATCCCCCGTTTGCCACTCCCCCTCTCTTAAGGCGTGATTATTTAAAAAATTCCCTGTAACAAAGAAGCGTTCACTATTTCCAGCTGTTCATTATTTCAGGGATTCATTATATCCAGATTCTACTGTATTCACTCTAGCTCCTTGCTCGAGTTCGCTCAATTTAGTATACTTTAGATTCGAAGTTATACCGCTTCTCCACAATAAGAGTAATAAATTTACATCTTGATCTGTTTTAATTAGAAAAAAAAAAAAAAAAAAAATACAGTGGAAACTCTCTATACCGAATATCAAGGAACCGGAAAATAAACTTGTTAAAGAGAGAATTCGTTAAAAGGAGAAAAAAGGTACTAAAAATGTAGCTAAAAAGCAAAGCAAAGAGAAATTCTCTATAGAGAGGTAGGAGTTCGTTATAGAGAGTTTCGACTGTATATACAATATATTTTTAGCACCGAATCTAGAGACTCAATTCAGTATCCCGGAATTTTCTATTTCGTAAGTGTTGTCTCCTTAAACTTTACTTTCGTAAATTAATCGATTATATTTCGATTGATATTATGGTAGAAATAAAACAGAACTATTTTCTATGTTACATGATTCACATCGCGCAGATATTTGCTTCGATTCCACAAAACAGGCATTGGTCGTCTCATATTTTCTTTCTCTCTGTTTTGATTATGCACAACAATTTCATAAATTGAATCGATAACGGGGTTCAACACTAGAAAACAAATTGATTTAAAAACGCTCAATAGATGTGAACACATTCATTTATGCAAATGTAACAATAAAGTCCATTATTTTGGTTTTTTTTTCCCATAAAGTTCTTTTGTATTTTCCCTCTTCTCTCAGAATATGTCATTCAACTTTATGTTTTTTGTTTTTTCTTCTTCCATTTTTGAATGGTGATAATTATTTATTTTATATGGAGTATTTTCGGCCATCCTTTATAATGGCTGATATGATTAAGGGAGTTGCCAGACTCTATACAGTGGACTCTCTCCTTGCGGACACTTTTTGGGAATGCTCTTGTGTTCATGATTCTCAAATAGTTTCCTCTTAAGCGGACACCTCCGTTAAGACGACATATTTTTCGGTGCCGTAGGTGTCCGCTTAGGAGACGAGAGTGAAATGTACTTGAATATATGTATAGTGGCTCCGTAATAGTTTTTGTCGTAAGTCTATTCTGCATTGTTGCATACATACATCTGGCAGGATCGCCATCTATTCAATTGTTGTTATTGGAATTGAATTGAACTGTTGCAATTCATGACCTGATCTTACAATTTGATCATTCAAAGCAGTTCAATTTTATAATTCGAGTTACCAGAAAAAGTGCAGAGTGGGTTTTGAAAAACC
>CM035806.1:46933371-46950871 GCA_020466095.1 Chlorops oryzae
CGGCTTGCCTTTTGCCTTTTGGACTTTTTCACTGATTTCGTTTCGTTATCCAGTAATTTTGATTTTTTTCGGTTTCTTTTTCGTTTTCTGTTTCTGTTTTCGTTTTTGTTTTTAATTTTTCTCTTTTACTTTTTACTACAATACACATGTATGTACATATATATATATAAATTTGTTCTTTTGTTTCTCTTTCCTTTGTTGATTTAACTGACTTTTTCGGGCTTTCTCGTTCGTTGTCGCGGTCATTATTATCGTTGTCGTGATTGTTGAACCTCATGTGCCACGATCGAATTGAGAGAACCAGCCACCAGCGAGCGAACACAGCCAAGCGATTCTGGTAAGGAGCACCACTCAGATAGGCAGGCAAGCACACAGGCATTCATTCAGGCACAGAAATCATTCGTTCCGACGATGGTTCGTTTAGGTCATCGAACCTTCTACTTGTATTTGGTTGAATCGAAGTATATATTTTTGAGCCCCTTAAAATTTTTTCTTATATTAATTTTTTTTTTTTTTATTGTTCTTATTTAAATTCATCGGACGAAAAAAATATGGTTGATTTATTGACAAAACACAAAATTTTTTTTTTTTTTTGAGAAATGAAAAATAAGATTTTTTTTTTTGCAAGAATGAATAAAACAAGTAAGGGTGTTATAGTTCAGGCGAGCCTGACAATGGAATACCCGACACATACACACATGTTCAAATAATTTTTAATATCAAGAGGTGTTTAAGACCATAAGGGGCCCCATATACCGACTTTTGATAGATTTCTTTATAAAAACTGCCCCTTTGCCACGCCCACTTTTCCAATTTTTGTTGAACAATCGGAGGCTTAAATATACGCTCAAATTTTAAGTTTCATTAAAATATTTCGAAAAAGTCCGATTTAAAGGCAGTTTTGGGATTTTTGTGACAGACCCTAGTACTGGAGGTACCCTTAATAAAGGACCGACCAAGGAATTTTTTTTGGAGGATGTTTATTGCTACAAACGAAGCTTAAGTGCCAAATTTCGTTCAAGTCCCATTTGAATTTCGGTTGTACGAGACAATTTTCAAAAACCGCCCTTCTGCCACGCCCACTTTTTCAATTTTTGGAAATAATACTACTGGCCTTTAAATATGATCAAATATCAAATTTCATCAAATATCTTGAAAAATTTCGATTTTAGAGCAGTTTTTGTGATTTTCGTAACAGACCCCAGTACTGGAGGTACCCCTAAAAATGGTCCGATCGGGTCCATTCTCGAACTTGTTCTTACTCATGTCCCCGTGAGCACGCATACCACGCGATAGCTCAACTCCTTCGATAAGAAAACTGTATACAAACAGACGGACAGACAGGCGGACATGGCTTAATCGAATCTCCTGGTGACGCTGATCATTTCTATATATTAGGTGTAGTAAAAAGAAATCCATTATTTTTCCAATAGATGGCGTTATTTATCTGCATCTCGCGTTGTATAAGTCCGATCGTGTTCCGCTAGGGGGCATTAGAAAGATGACAGTTCCTACTAAAAAAGCTTTTTTGACACTTTTTTGATTGATTGATTCAATTTTGTTTGAGAGCTTGTCAAAGATGGACATCAGCAAAGAGAAAATTCGCTACATTTTACAGTTTTTCTTCGATAAGGGAGAAAACGCAAGCCAGGCGGCTGAAAATGTGAATAGCGTTTATGGACCTGATACTGTAACAGCCAATCATGCGCAATTTTGGTTTCGTCGATTCCGTTCCGGTAACTTCGATGTCAAGGATGCACCACGCACTGGAAGGCGAATTGTCGAAAATGTCCATAAAATCATGGAAATTATCGAGTCCGACCGTCATGTTAGCACTGTTTCGATTGCAAAAGAGCTAAAGATTGCACAAAAAACCGTTTGGAACCATTTGAATAAGGCTGGATACACAAAGAAGCTCGATGTATGGGTGCCACACGAGTTAACGCAAAAAAACCTCATAGACCGAATTTCCATCTGGGAATCGCTGCTGAACCGCAACAAAATCGACCCATTTCTGAAGCGGTTGGTGACTGGTGATGAAAAGTGGGTCACTTACGACAACGTCAAGCGAAAACGGTCGTGGTCGAAACACGGTGAACCGGCGGAAACGGTGGCCAAGCCAGGATTGACGGCCAGGAAGGTTTTGCTGTGTGTTTGGTGGGATTGGCAGGGAATTATCTACTATGAGCTGCTTCCATACGGCAAAACTCTTAACTCGGAACTCTACTGTCAACAATTGGACCGTCTGAAGGAAGCAATCGCCCATAAGCGGCCAGCTTTGGCCAATAGGAGAGGAATTGTGTTCCATCAGGACAACGCCAGGCCACACACATCGATAGTGACTCGCCAGAAGCTCCGGGAGTTTGGTTGGGAGGTTCTTCTGCATCCACCTTATAGTCCGGACCTGGCACCAAGTGATTACCATCTGTTCCTGTCCATGGCGAACAATTTTGCTGGTCAAACATTCGCTTCAAGAGAGGCTTCTGAAATTCGACTGTCTCAATTTTTTGCTAATAGGAACGAGGGCTTCTATGAGAGAGGCATAATGAAATTACCTTTAAAATGGCAACAAGTTATCGAACAAAACGGCGCATATTTGACCTAAATCGGGTAATTCTAACTATCTTAAATAAAGCCCTCAATTTAATGCAAAAAAAATATATAATATATTAGGTGTAGTAAAAAGAAATCCAAAAGATTTCAATAGTGTGTAAAATTGTTGTGGACGTTAGTTCCTCCTTAAAAAGGTTAGTATCATGTTTAAAAACGTTAGTACCAACACCAAAAAGAGTTCAATAGTGTGTAGAATTGTTGTGGACGTTAGTACCTTCTTAAAAACGTTAGTACCATGTTTAAAAACGTTAGTACCAACACCAAAAAGATTTCAATAGTGTGTAGAATTGTTGTGGACGTTAGTACCTTCTTAAAAAGGTTAGTACCATGTTTAAAAACGTTAGTACCAACATCAAAAGGAGTTGTTGAATGATTGCGGACGATAGTACCAATTATGTAGTTGATGTTTTGAACATAAATATAGAGTTACATAAAAGTACTAGCGATTTGGAACTTACCCTTGACATTTAAATACTACTGGCTAACGTAAAATTTCGGAGGGGGGTATATTATAGGGGGGGAAGTCACTAGATGGTTAAAAAATGATGGTACATACAGATTCTATCGAGAGTGAAACCATTATTTTTATTACTTATTGCCTCGACGCTGTGTGATGTCGCCTTCATACCGTACGTCAAGGGGTGGGGGGTACCACCCAGATATGCTTCGCACGCGGTTTTTAATCGTTTGCGAATGAAAATTTCGAAATTCGTGCGGATGCGGACCCAGTACTCAAAGTTTCGCATTTGCGGATTCGCATACAAAAGTTCCGCATTAGCGAATTTTTGGTACTAACGAAATAAAAGGTGGTACAATCAGGTACTAAACTGGTACAAACCTTTACAATCAAAAAAAAAAATTTTCCTTCAACTTCGATGTCAGGTTCACAGAGCTAAAAAGCTTTTTTAGTAGGAACTGTCATCTTTCTAATGCCCCCTAGCGGAACACGATCGGACTTATACAACGCGAGATGCAGATAAATAACGCCATCTATTGGAAAAATAATGGATTTCTGTTTACTACACCTAATATTTTGTATGGTCTATCTCGACTGGTTCTGGGTGTTACACACAACCACACAAACGCAATATACCCTCGACACAGAGTGTGTCGGGTATAAACATGCGATAAGACTCAACGGGCGCAGTTCGATAAAATTCTCTCATGCGAGAGATAATTTTTCTAGCTTCATTTCAAATACAAAAAAGAATAATTTCAATGTTTGGGTAACCCTTTTCTTTTATCAGCAATTCTGAGTCAGTCGGAAGGTGACGTTTTTGAACTTTTATCTAATATTTTATATCAGTTTTAGTACTTACAAAAAAAAAAAAAAAAAACCCCCCTATTAAACACTTCGAAAGTAAAATATTTATAATATTTTTATTTTTTAATAGCACTAAAACGAAATTAGCTCCAAATTTTTGGTACTCACTAGAGTTTCACAATAGAAACGTACTTAAATTTTTAAATCAATCGAATTTTTATTACTCTACATTCACTTCATCGAATATGAAAATTGTCTCCAATTTTTTGGTTTTTATACCCGACACATTCTGCGTCAAGGGTATATTAAGTTTTTGCGTTTGTGTGTAACACCATTCGTGATAAAAAAAAATTGTGTATAGAAGTGATCAGCAGCGTCATCAGTAGATTCGATTTAGCCATGTCTGTCTGTCTGTACAGTTTTCTCATCGAAGAAGTCGAGCTATCTTGATGAAATTTGGTATGCATGTTCGCGGGTACATGAATAAGAACATGTTCGAGAGTGGACCGGATCGGGTACCTGAAGTTCACAAAAATTACTCTAAAACCGAAAAATTTCAAAATGTTTTAATGAAATTTAATTGGCAAGCATTTTTTTGGGTCACTAAAATAATTTCCAAAAATTTTAAAAGTGGGCGTGGCAGATTTTTGAAAATTGTCTTACTTCCGAAATTCAAATAATACTTGAAGCAAAATTGGCATGTATGTGTACTTCCTCTTCAAAAATGTTCTTGACTGGTCGATTATTAAGGGTACCTCCAGCACTATGGTAAATTCCAAAAACTTCTCCAAAACCCGACATTTCCGAGATATTTCAATTAAATTTGGAATTTGACCTTATATTACAGTTTCCGATGAAATTTCCATAACTTTGAAAAGTGTTCGTGTCAAAAGGGTTCGGTTTTCATAAAGGAAAATTCGTCATACGAGGCCCTTCTTGTCTTGAATATCTCTCCCGAACACTTTGTCCTCTTAATGGCTTTCAATGTCGCTGTCTTAAATGCCTCTTTTAAAAGGTGTTAAAACTTATATAGCTGACCCTTTATCAGTGTCGGATATTGTATGGTCAGTTTTGCCTGACTATAACACCCTTACTTTTTTTTGTTTTTTTGTTTTACTATTGGATATATTTATTTGCACAGCTGGGCACGACGATGTGTGTTCTTCAGGTTCAATGTGACCGATTTCGAAGAATATTTATCTCAAATGTACACAATGTTTACCGTTACCATTTTGGCAGTGTCTTAAAGTCGTACAAAGGTCATGGATGCTGTGCGTGGATGAAAGGAATCGAATAGTCATAGTACCTATCATTAACGATGTTTGCTTTGAGGTACATAATGAGGTTTAAAGAATAAATGTATGCATCCAATAGATAAATTCGGAAATCGTAGATGCGGGAAGCTACAGAAATCAATCGAAAATAAAACAGCGTTGCGAAAAATTTGTCAATTGCCGAAAAATGCGTCCGCTTGAGAAGAAACTAGAGCATTGCCAAAAAGGGTCCGCTTAAATGATGGGGGGGTGTCCGCAAGGAGAGAGTACACTGTATTATGTTTGAAGATACTGTTTTCCTCTCAATCCTGAATTATTAAAGCGGGAATTATTGCAATTTTTGTTCACTCGCAAGCATGGGGTTAACTTTTGTTTTATTCTTTAACAATTTTCATTTTCATTTTCCTTTTCCTTTTCAATTTCACTTTCCTATCACAAGCAGAAATGTATCACGAGCGTCTGCCTCCAGTGCGAGAGGAAGCTTAGGTACAAGAATGCCTAATTTCAAATACGTGAGTCGTCAATTTGATTCATTGCTTTCTATTTTTTATACTCCTCTTCGTACATGCATACATATGTAGGTACGTAATTCGTGGCGGTGCAGGTGACGGTGGTAGTAGTAGGTAGTGGTGGGCAATGCTTTCAGCGCTCGTTTATATCATCATTTGAAAGAACGCTGAACGTTGATGGTAAAAAGCACATACCAAAAATGAACAGATTGAACTACGAAGATAGACGAATGAAAACGAAAAATAGCGAAATTAGCGAAGTAACTGAAGGCGCGCTTACCAGAAAAAAGAAACACGAAAGAGAATCGTAAAAAGAGAAAAAGAAAAGAAAAAACCACTGGCATTTGTCTCCAGCGACAAAATCAGCAAAATTTATTTATTTTTTAGTTTTTCAAATCTTTGTTTTTAAACGTTTTTTTGCCGCACTCTTAACCCTCGTGGGCATTGTACACGTCAAGTCGATTGACTTTGTTTTATGATCGCTTTGAAAATTTAAAGCCTCTGTGGGTCTCAAGCAATCGCAAGAGTTGCTTTAAGCGTGGTTCTTGGCAGAGCTTTTTATACCCAGCGTAAGCGGGGTATATTAGTTTTGTGCGAATCTTGTAACAGGGAGAACTAAGCTCCGGAGATATAGACATATATATATAGAAATGATCAGGATCAAAAACTGAATCGATTTAGACATGTCCGTCTGTCCGTCCGTCCGTCTGTCCGTCCGTCCGTCTGTCCGTCCGTCCGTGGTCGGATCTCCTCCGAAACGGCTGCACCAATGAAGTCGAAATTTGGCACACATGTATATCGGGGTCCGAGTATGATCCTAAGTAAAAATGGGGGACATCCGCCCACTGCCACGCCCACAAATGAATTTATTGTGTTTTCAATAAAATGCTTGTAACTTGCGAACCACTCAACACATTCCATTGATATTTGGTGTGCTGGTAAACTACGAAAAGGGACATATCCTGGCAAAAAATGGACGCCGCCCTCCTCGAGCCACGCCCACAAATAAGCCCAAAAATAAGGGCTTATCGTAACTTGTAAAGTAAAAGGCGTAGAAGCTTCAAATTCGCAGCATAGGTTGACTAAGGCAAATGAAAGGTGTAGGAACAAAAATTTGTATACCCCGCCCAATGCCACGCCCACAAATGAAGATTTTTCGTAACTTCCGAAGTAAAAGGCGTAGAAGCTTCAAATTCGCAACATAGGTTCACCAAGGCGAATGAAAGGTGTAGGGAAATAATTTATGTTGCCCTCCCACTGCCACGCCCACAAATGAAGATTTTTCGTAACTTCCGAAGTAAAAGGCGTCGAAGCTTCAAATTCGCAACATAGGTTGACCAAGGCAAATGAAAGTTGTAGGGAAATAATTTATGTTGCCCTCCCACTGCCACGCCCACAAATAGAGAAGAAAAACATAGTGCGCTCATAATGTCGGGACGCTGGGTATTTCAAAGTCGGGCTTGACCGACTTTAGCTTTCTTACTTGTTTATTATTAATTTTTTTTTTTTTTTTTGTGGCGGGGGGAAGGGTTAGGGTTTTGTGTTCTGAATTTAAATTCGAATTGAAAAATTACAACGAATGGAATGCACAACACACTCTGATGTGTGTGTGTGTGTGTGTGTGTGTGTGTGTGTATATATATGTATGTATGTATGTATGTATGTATGTATGTATGTATGTATGTATGTATGTATGTATGTATGTATGTATGTATGTATGTATGTATGTATTAGGGATTCCACTCCCGGGATCCCGGACGTTTTCTAGTCCCGAAAATCCCGGGATTAGTCTTCGTTAGTCCCGGGGCATTTTTGCAATTATTTTTAACTGTCGAGGTAGAAATATCGAAATATAATCAGATGAAAATGCTTTAAGATATAACGTTGCAAGTGGGTGTAATACGTTAGTGGACATAAAAATCTATACGATGGTTATTTTTGTACGTTTAGTACATTAAATGCGATAACTACATGTTTTACGTAGCGTGCCATCATTTATCTCTTGTGTAGCCTCACAGTTAGCCGAATGATCTCCGATCAGCTGCAGTGTTGTTATTATTATTATTAAAGTTGGGGAATAATGCGCACCGCGACCACAGAGGATCTATTGTGCTAACCCCAGTGGTTCTTTAATTCTCCATCCTTAGGCTCTTTATGAAGTTGAGCACTGTGGACGGTTTAAAGACGTTCCAAAATTTGTAGGGGGCGATCATTGCGTCCCCAAAGTGGAACAGCCTGCGGCTGCTCAGTGAAGGGCAGTCGCAGAGAATGTGTTCTGGCGTTTCTTCGTCCATTTCACAGAATCGGCATGTTGATTCATTAGAGAGGCCTATTTTTTTGAGATGATATCTCAATTTGCAGTGCCCCGTCAGGTATCCGGTTAGGATTTTTAGATCCTCTCTGCCAAGGCAGAGTAGTCTCTTTGAGACGTTTTCGTTGGGAGCGATGAATCTTTTAGCCTGCCTTTGACCTTTTGAGTTCATCCAGGATGCTTTAAGGCATCTTTGCTCCCAAATCCGAATAAGTTCTGCATTGTATGATTTCTGAAGAGTGCAGAAAGGCTCAGGGCCTATGAAGCACCTTTGAGCAGTGTTGTTAAATGTAGGTACAATTCCCTCACGACTTTGACAGCTGGGTTTGGTGGTAAACGAAAAAACTGATTAGAAAATAATTTGATTTGTGAGAGAAAATCGATTTTTGTATTTTAAACCATTAAAATACGCAGTCGCCAGACTATTGTAATTCAGCTATGATAATGCAAATATAAGTAAATAAAATCGTAAGGATTTTTGTAGGGAAAAATTTGTTGAAGCAAAGGAAAAAGTAGTGATTTTTTGGGGCTGTGTAGGGAATATCAGAAAAAGAATTTAACATCACTGATTCAGCTGTTATGCTTCAAATAACTGGAATGTTATTAAGTTTTTGTTTTTTTTTTTATTATTGTTAATGTGAAACATAGCTCAAATAAAAAAAATTTAAAAATTTATTCGTTTCAAGCATTCTTTCTAATCCCGGGACCGATCCCGGGATTGAAATTTTGGAATCCCGGGATTGGCATTTTGGCCATTTTTTGGAATCCCTAGTATGTATGTATGTATGTATGTTTTTTTTTAACGAGTAAAAGCATCGAAAGCCAAAGTCAGTGAGGGACTTTAACCCTCTAAACATCTCCTCTCGTCCGGACGGCTCGAACCACCGTTAAGTAATCCGTCAGGAGGCCGTCATAAGCAAATTCCTCAAATAGTCTGTTGTTGTCGGTCAATTTATGTCCGTCCTTGTGCGCCTCTTTCGAGCGCAGTTCGTTGATGGACCCTTCGACGCTCCTCTGTGCGAAGCTTCGTCATGATACTGGCTATGTATGTATGTGTGTATGTACCCAGGGGGAAATGTCCCGCGGACATTCCCGATGATGTCCTAGTGACTTCGGAGCCGGAATACATGCTATTTCCGGTGACACTTTGTATGACATTTACACAGGAGCTGACAGGAACTTCAGCGGTGACATTATCACCGGAAGATTAGAAAATGTCACTGGTCATGCTAGGGGATGCGATGGCGAAAAAAGCATTTGAGAGCAGCACATTCATTGCTCTTTTCTCTCTAAATGTCAATTTATAGAAACCAGTTTGATAACTCTCTTCTTTTTGCCCTCTCTTTGAATGTTTCGAAAATTTTTAAAAATCTATTTTTAACAATTTTTGTTCGCCTCAGCCAGGGATGATCGAACCCGCGATCTTCGGATTCTCAGTCGAGCACTCATCATTTACGCCACTTCATGCTAACGCTGAACTGACGCTAAAACCTTATTTAAATTTCAGTAGCCAATGAGAGTCAAGCACATGAACAGCATACCTCCACGATGACATGTCCTCCAAGATGTCATGCGTGACAATGTCACCTATATGTCATCGATGACATCACTGGTGACTTTGTCATGCAGGAGATAATTTTCCGCTGGGAAGCTTGACATTTGTAATTAACGTTTGTGTAATTCAATTTGTCCAACGCCATTCTCTTTAGTTCGCCGACGGATCTCCCTCTGCTGTTCCCTATTTCTTCAATACACGCCACATACGACCGGCCGGCCTTCTTCCTTCTGGTTTTGCATGCATGAAGCGCTTAGGCTATCTCGACGGCGGGATGCCATTTGAGTTGCTTTGCTTCCAGCCCATTGTTATCGCTGGTTGTCCAAGGTCCTCCCGTATTCCAACGGACGACGATATCAGCACACGAAGAAAATTCATTTAGAATCTGAACGTATGTAGATTGTGAAATTTTGAACCATCCTATACGATAAGATAAACCACGCCCCCTACCCTACCCTACTACCATGACTCAATCGATCTTAATTCGACCCTGCAATAAATGGGACCGGTCCAAGGTCGACCGCGGGTCGGTCCTTAAGAAGTCACTACCGGTCAGGCCTTTCTATACCTCTCTTTTAAGATAGGGCTGTTATTGAAAAAAAAAAAAAAAAAAAAAAAAACAGGCTCCTTTTTCGAAGCGTGTGGAGTTGGCTGCGGGTGCCTCGCGAGTGAGTCCCTTCGTCTGAACTCACTCAACAATGCTCAACAATGCTTGGGACTAGAGGAGATTGAATCCGATAGAGGTTAACCCCAGACCGGTAGCGATTCGTATAAATTTCATATAATGTCCGTATTCAGTTTTCTTATGGAACAAGTTCGAGAATGGGCTCGATTCGACCATTTTTGAGGGTACTAGGGTATGTCCCAAACATCCCAAAAACTGCCCCAAAAACTGGAGTTTTTCACGATATTTGAATGAAATTTAGAATTTGAGCTAATATTCAAGCCTCGGATTAAAAATATATATATACAGTCGATACTCTCTATAACGAACTCCTCTATGGCGAACTTCTCTCAAGGATTTTTCGCTAAATTTTTAGTGCCTTTGCTTCCTCCTTATGACGAATTCTCTCATACCGAAGTTTTTCCCGGTCCCTTGATTTTCGTTGCAGAGAGCTTTTACTGTATAGCTAACCAGGGGCGGATTGGGGGTCAAAGGGCCCACCGAGAGTTTGAAAAATGGGGCCCGTTACCTAAGAAAAAAAAAAAATCTAACAGCTAAAAAGCACAGCGCACTGGTGGCCCACCGGACATTTGCCCGGTGGCCCAGTCCGCACCTGCAGCTAACGGTTTATCTGTGTAGGATATTGCATTTTCTGGTGCGCCCCTGACTACAACATGCTTACTTGTTTTCAATTAAATTCGCATATGATTGTTTCATTATCAATATCCTGGGGAACCTAAATAAAGGCATAATGATTTCATCAAAATAGCCATAGAAGATCATCATCTTCGAATGCAATGAATGAACGAAGCCCAAACGTGGCCAATCGTGAAGAGCACAAAGAAAGCGAAGGAAAAGAATCGATTTACCTCTTATTTTCCTGGTTTTCCGCAAAGAAAAATATGACGGCTTCACAAATAAATTCTTTATAACTCAATAAAAAAAAATAATAAAAATAAAAAAATGCGGCTTCTGGTCACACAATATTGCATTATCTCTCAATGTTGACAAAGAAACAAAAAAAGAAAAAAAGAAAAAAAGAAAAAAGAGAAAAAAGTCAAATATTTTTGCTACTTTTTATTTATTAATTTTTTTTGTTTTTGTTTTGCTATTGAGAAAACGGCACATTCAGACCATAAAAAAAGCTGATTAGCTCATCCTTTGGACTGACTCAATTCAAAATCTCTTCACTCAACGGACCGATTCGAACCGAGCAAGTCGTCAATGCGATCGATCTGCGAGTCGGTATATTGAGCCGTTGTCGTTTTTTGTTGTTGTTGTTGTTGTTGTTCCATTCCGAATATTCTACCAACGCCTATGCGTCCATATTGGCTGTAACCGAATTGGCGGCTTTATTTTGCCAATTCTCTTTTAGCCGGCTTTTCTTGGCGCTTTCGTTTTTGTTATTTCTGTTATTGCTACTTTTTCACAAGTTTCTGCCTTAGCCGCTTGCGGTGCGGCTTTTTCCAAAGTTTTGTTTGAAAGCCGAATGAGAGAGAGAGAGAGAGAGAGAGAGAGAGGAGAGTGAGAGTGAGTAGGAGAGTAGGATAGAGAGAGGGAAGGAAGGCAGAGAGAGATCGGGAGAAAGAAGCGAGGAGCGAATTACGAAAATGAAAAACGTAATGCCGAGCGCGGTCGAGGCACGGCGCGGCGCGGCTCTGAATGGAAACAACCTACGCTCGAAAGCACTGACAAAACATTCCGAATGTACATATTTGATTTGCTCACAGCTATTTGGCATTAATACTTGGTTTCTATGAGCGTTCGAAGACCACAAAAAAGGTCTTTTCGAGATCACGTGGCTTCGTCTTTTGAAAGGTACAGAGTATAAGCATCTTGCATTTCATATTCTCATCGATTTTTTTTGGATTTTATTATACTTATATACCTAAATCTATTATTTTTTCGCATGTATCGCAATAAGATTTAAAGTGTCTCTTTAGTAAATATTGTTAAGCATAGATATACATACAAACTTAAGGAATAGTTCGTGTTGAAATCACTTGTGACCTAGCAGCGTACGAAATATGCTCTTGAGAGGTAACAGCATCCGTATTATCATGTTTGACTAAAATTTGACTAGGGTAGAAAAAAGATAATTTTGGAAAGGATCCAGGAAAAAGTTGCTTAACCTTCGACTCAGATGTTCTGTCCATTGAGTGAGGTTGTGAAGAATAGAGAGGGATAGAGAGGCATAGAGAGGGATAGAGAGGGATAGAGAGGGATAGAGAGGGATAGAGAGGGATAGAGAGGGATAGAGAGGGATAGAGAGGGATAGAGAGGGATAGAGAGGGATAGAGAGGAATAGAGAGGAATAGAGAGGAATAGAGAGGAATAGAGAGGGATAGAGAGGGATAGAGAGGGATATAGAGAGATAGAGTGATAGAGAGGGATACAGAGGGATAGAGATGACTAGAAATATAGATATAGAGATATACAGCCCTATTATGATTGTCGACTACTGATAGAGAATCGAAAAAGTTCTATCTTCGACAAAAAATTTTAATTTTCCACAGATAGAGATAGATATGTAGGTAGCTATATAGAGACATGAATAGGTAGGAAAAGAGATGGATAGATATGGATAGAGAGATATGGATAGAGAGATATGGATAGAGAGATATGGATAGAGAGATATGGATAGAGAGATATGGATAGAGAGATATGGATAGAGAGATATGGATAGAGAGATAGGATAGAGAGATATGGATGAGAGATATGGATAGAGAGATATGGATAGAGAGATATGGATAGAGAGATATGGATAGAGAGATATGGATAGAGAGATATGGATAGAGAGATATGGATAGAGAGATATGGATAGAGAGATATGGATAGAGAGATATGGATAGAGAGATATGGATAGAGAGATATGGATAGAGAGATATGGATAGATAAATAGAGAGATGAAAAGAGAAGAAGCGAGATGAAGAGAGGAAGAGAGATGAAGAGAGATGAATGGTGATGAATGGTGATGAAGAGAGATGAAGAGATAGCAAGAGATAGGCAGAGATAGGAATAGAGAGGGAGACGCAGGAAACGTAGGTGCCTTTCCTTAAATGTTTAAAGGGAGGTACCCACCGACCTGAAATTCTTTTCTTCGCGAACGGAACGAATTCATAATATTAAAAGCATCATAAAGAAGTTGAAAAGTTCTCGTATTTTACTTAAATTCAATATCAGCCCGATTCTGAATATTCCCGGGGAATTTATTTTTCTCGAGAGTAAACTTCTTCCTTTTTTAAGTATTTGGGGGAAATAGTTTGATGGCGAATGGGTATTTCGCTCATACCCATAATTTTCCTTACCCTATCTATTTGAAAAAAAAAAAAATTTTAGTCTCGAGAAAAGTAAATTCCCCGGGAATTCGTTCCCATTCGTTACCCGGGAATATCCAGAATCGGGCTGTATGTCTAATTAACATCTATGTTTTTATATGTTTGCATGTGCACACATACATATGTACGTATGTACGTATGAAGTTATCTCCCAGCGAAGTGCAATCTAAAACAAGCAAATTAAATCTCCCCGGCGCGTGAAAATTGAGAAAATGAACTCATTGTGGCCACAAATCATGACCATGTGCGATTTGCGATTAGCACTTCACTGCAGCGACATTTCGAATCACCATCACCATCACCATCGTCATCGTCATCTCTAACTCCATCGACGTCGTCATAGTCATCGCCGTCAGCACATCGCCAAGTTCAAGGCTCCCTCTCAGTGAAATTCCTTTAACTTGACGTTTAAGCGAATTCAATTAAGAAATGGAATGAGCACGAGACAGCACGCAAAACGTCAAACACAAAACGCAATATAGATAGATGCATTTATTTAGAAGCAAACGAGCAGGCACCCCGCATCCCGCACACAGCACTTTGAAAACTGCATGCTTTGCACACTTAAGCCGCAACTTGCAACTTGCTGTGAGCTGCCTGCCTTTCAAAGGGCACTCCCGGTAATAGCGCGCGCGTGCGTGTGTGTGTTCGTATGTGTTGCATTTTTCAGATTTTCACACTTTATCCGCCTAGGCCTCTAAAGTATTCAGATTAGGAAGAAGAAAAAACACGCTTAGGCTGAGCACTCAGCATTAAGCCGCTTGAAGTGAAACGTGTAGAAGAAACAAAAGTTGAGAAAAGGAAGCCATGTGTTTGGATGATTAGACTCGGAATACAAAGAGATTTCATTGAGCGAATCATGAGATTAATGTACATACATAGCTGCTTATGGAAATTGTTTTATTTATTCGCTTTTTATTTCGTTCGATTCTCCTTCTCTAATTTTCCATGGAGAGGAGAGGAGGAGGAGGAGGAGGAGGAGGAGGGATTCTATTCACGTTCGAACTGATACGAGTAAATAAAAAAAGAAAATAATTTAAGTAATTAATTTTTTAATGGTTTTTTTATATACAATATATATATATATATTACCTGATTTTCGTATAGAGCGATAATTAAAACCGCTAAAATCGTCCACTCGAATAATTCAATATTGCTCTAATGCAATTTCCCCAAGTACGCAAGTATAAAACTTGAAGTATTATCTACCAACATAAGTTTACCGAATAGCTGCTTATTAACAATTGAACAAGTCTAGACAATTATACGGCCTTTTTTTAAGACCTTTAGCAGTCCCAATTGTTTTGATCATGTAACAACATGTGTAGTGGAAAAAATGTCAATCGTAGCAAACCAAACGAGAATCGATCGTCGGCAAATACAACGTAAAGTGTCTAGCCTTAGCTGAAGTTCTCGAAATATCGAATAATTTTTTGCAAATTTCATGTTAACTTTTTCAGTATAGATTTCCTTTCAATTTAAAGGCTTGACGTTTTGAAGTTGGTCAACTATGCCACAAAATTAAAGTATCATTCGTAACTGTTAGTTCTGCGGTATTTGTTTCATTTTACCATGTTTCTTTGAAATTAAAAGCTTAAATTGTCTGAAGTTTATTTCCGGGGGTACGATTTTTTATCAAAAAATCGACCGCTTAATAATATATAATATTTTTTTTTACCTTTTTCGATAGAGCGATAATGTACGAAACCGCATAAATCCCACTCGAATAATTCAATATTGGCCTCGAATGCAATGAACCCCAAGTACGCAAGATAAACGCTTGAAGATTATCTACCAACCAAGACCGAATGGCGCTTATTACATTAACAAGTCTAGACCAATTAAGCGGCCTTTTTTTAAGACCCTTTGAGCAGTCCCAATTAGCTTTTGAGCATGAACAACTATGTTAAGTGGAAAAGAAATGAAACGAAACCAAACCAAACGAAACGAAACGAAACGAAATGAAACGAAAGTGTCGAGCCTTAGAATTCTCTAATACGACATAATTTTTCTTGTTCTTTTCGATCGACTTTTCCAATATTCATTCTCCCCCATCATCTCTCCACTTTCCACACAATTATCTCTTAAAAAGAATTACAAAAAAGTTGTATTTTTATTTTTTGTTATTATTTTCTCCCTCTGTGCGTTTGCCCCTCAATGCCTTATGGCATTTGCGTGCCTGCATGTGTGCTCCATGAATATAATCGTTCCGCTTTTCCGGTGCGATATACACAACCTTTGGGTACTACCGTCTTCGGTTGGTTCATATCTTTCTGTCATTGCTATAGCATTGTTTCCATGCATCGTCTTGCTGCTGCTGCTGCTGCTGCTGATGATGATGGTGGTGTTGTGCTTCTGGTATTGGCAAAGGAGCGCGAGCGCTGCGGAAAAACAAGATAAAGCGCATGACTTCAAGAATATAAAAATTGTTATGCTGTTTTCACTATCGCCTTCCACGTTCCCCGCCACCCCCCCTTCTCTTTATGCGCAGCGTTCTGCCCATGTCTTATCTAGTTTTCGGCTTGCTTTTTCCTGTGGTTCATTGGGTTAATCATATTCATGCCGGCATACGACTGAAGGCTGACGACCGACGACTGAAGGCTGACGGCTGGCGACGGAGGACAGCGGCCAGCTGATAGCTGATAAAGGACGGAGGACAAAGGACAGAGGACAGACGAAGGGACACAATGAATGGCGTGTTCAATTTGTATCTCTATTAGCTTCATTGGTTTCTGATGAACTACTCTCTTTGTGTGCACGTGCGTATGTGTGTATGTACGTGGGGCGGTTGCAGTTTGTGTGCCAACTTCTCAGTTCCCCACCTACATTCTTATCCATTATTCTTGCTTACTTTAGGAACTGCTGTGTAAATCTTGAAGAATTCCATCCCAATTGTTTAAACATGTATTTTGTTTTTTTGCTTTTGCTTTTGCTTTTGTTTTTGTTTTTGTTCGGGAATTGTTTTAAACAAAACAAGCAATTCCAAGGAACTTTATTTTTAAAATATTAATGATATTCATGCTCGTGGCGTTCATTCCATTTACAATTATATTTGAACAGCTCCAAAGGCAATGGCAACAGAAATATTGTGTGTCCTCCTCTCAAAATGTTGCCAATCGAATTTTATCAAATGTTCCAATGAAATGCAATTATGCTGGCACTACTTTTACTCCTCCCTTTCTCCTTGTCCCTTTTTCATTAATTAATTAATTAAATAATTTATTTATTTACTTATTTATTAATATATTATTTCAATTATTTATTTATTATTGCAATTATTGATTTATTACTTGGTCGGTGATCTCTCGTGCCATTTATGGGTTGAATGAATGTAAAGAATGCCCTTTATTTACAAATTGAAAATAGAACTTTAATCAATTTTTTATAAATATACATACATATTTACATATATCCATACACCCATACGTTCACATACATATACATATATGTATCTATCATTCCGTCATTGCTTTTGTAGACCAATCTTCGGCAAAAAAAAAAAAAAAAAGAAAAGAAAGAAAGTAAGAAATAATGTAGTTGCATCTAAGACTGTATCTGTGTGTTTACAACCAATTCTTCAACTTTTTAGTAATTTGTGTTCTTTGTTCTTGTTTTTTTTGTACAAAAATCTAGGGTTTCGTGGCCGCCAGTATTAAACGTGAGCATGGCGATGAAGTTGAAGTGGAACTGGCCGAAACCGGTAAACGTATGATGGTCCTGCGCGATGACATACAAAAGATGAATCCGCCAAAATTCGACAAAGTCGAGGATATGGCCGAATTGACATGCCTCAATGAGGCGTCGGTCTTGCATAACATCAAAGACAGATATTATTCGGGTTTAATTTATGTAAGTAGCACAACAACCCTCCAAACAATCTAAACAATTAAGCATTCTTGAATTTCAGTAGCGAAATCCCTAATAAATGGGTGGGCGACAGTCCAATATTTAAAAAAAATATTTAATAATAAC
>CM035806.1:46953371-46965871 GCA_020466095.1 Chlorops oryzae
TTGACCAAGGCGAATGAAAGGTGTAGGAACAAAAATTTATGCAGCCCGCCCACTGCCACGCCCACAAATGTATAATTTTCGTAACTTCCGAGGTAAAAGGCGTAGAAGCTTCAAATTCGCAACATAGGTTCATCATGGCGAATGAAAGGTGTAGGAAAATATTTTATGTGGCCCGCCCACTGCCACGCCCACAAATAGAGAAGCAAAACATAGTGCGCTCATAATGTCGGGACGCTGGGTATTTCAAAGTCGGGCTTGACCGACTTTAGCTTTCTTACTTGTTTAGAGAATGGAATAATTCCGTTCGCGAACGGTATCGAACGGAATCGAAAAGAACGGATTTCCGAACCCCGGGTGAGAGCAACACGAAGGGCAACAGAGAGGGTGAATGAGAATAAAAGCTAGAATGAGTAGGAGTGATGGTGATGGTGAGGGTGAGAGGGAGATTGATGGTGAGGATGAGTTGGAGGGAGTGTTGAGTGCATAGTTTATAGTGTAGGAAACAAAGATGAGTATAGTTTTACATGAAGTTTTCAGAAGTAAGGCGGCAAACTTGATCATTCAATTCATGGAAACTTGACTGTTCACGTACGAAATTTGGGCAATCGAAATTATTTCTACTGTAGCCACAGACTTCGGGCCAGCCGTTATTATTGCACTGAACTCATAATTTATTGGCTTCGAGATAAGAAGTAGAAAAGTTCGAAAAATTCTCTTAGAACATTTCTTTCAATTGTTCGTGAAACGTAAACAATTGCGTGCGTGCATTCAACCTGTCTCTAAGACCCCCCCTACATACATACATATACCACAGTCTGGCCATGGCACCAAAATTCGAAAGAAGAATAAAAAAAAAAAAACAGATAAATATTCCAGGCTAATTGATAAAGCAAACAAAAATTAATGAATTCGATCAGAAAAGGGGAACAGGGTAGCTAAAGTAAATCCTTCAACGATCAAACAACGAACTCCCAGATTTAATGGAACCTCATCCACATCTTCTCGAGGAACTTTTTTAATGTTTTATTTTTTGAAATTAATTGTGATGCTTAAGCTAATTTTTCTCAACGAAATACGCATTATTTTATTGTTAAAAAAAAAAAGAATTTTTTTTTGTTTAAACTTTAAAGTAAACATTCGTGAAACGGAAACGCCATACAACGTCGTGTTATTCGTCGTATTTTGCATTAAAAAATTTTTAACCTATTTTTAAACGACATGAAAATCGTTTTATCTCAAATCACATAGGCAGGTAGGTGGCGGTAACGACGATTCCAAAGTAGCTGGTCGTTCGTCGTTGTACCCATGCCTGAGAGCTTAGACCGTTTTAGAGTAGCAAAAGCTTATCACACGCTCACGCGAAATTCGAACTAAAATCGAAATGTTCGCGCCACTCGCCACGAAAAGTGGCGGGAAGTTTATTTTTATTTTTTATTTTTACTCGATCTTTTAGGCAAAAAAAATTGCACACCTTTAATGGGGAAAAAGGCTTCGTGAAAGCCGCTCGTGTTCGTTCGAAGCAAAGAGAGATTTAGTTCCTTAAAAAAAATTTTAACGCGTTCATATATGAATTATGTAGGCGGGAATGGAGTAGCCCTTTAAATGTTAACCGTTTTTGAGAGTTCCAATTAGAGAGACCTTACTGTGGGCCACTTTGAAGCATCTAACATTAAAAGATCATAGGAATAAAAAGCAATTCTTTCGATCAAATTCAAATGTCGATGGGAAAATGTGTAGGTATGTGCAGAAAAAATCGAGTACTGATCTCAGTCGGTAGTCGTCAGTAGTCAGTCCGTCAGTCAGTGAGTCAATGGAGTCAGTAGTAGTCGGTAGCATTTGAATGTGGAATTCTTAAAAATCAAATGGTGCTCGCATAATCGTAAAATTATGTATATTCTCGGCTTATTTGTAATTAATTTGTATTCAAGTCGAGTTTTTGTTTGTGACTTTAAATGGGGGGTTTTCTTCTTTTTCGTTTTCTTGTTTTTTGAAATTTATTGTTTTTTTTTTTTTTTTAATTTTTTGTCTGATTGAAATACACACATGTGGGGGCCGCCGCCGCTGCCGCTCGCATAAATGGGCACTTCATTTCGAATGTTTCGAAAAATTGTAGAGCTCCGCTTCGCTTGATGGAACACGTAACAAAACGATGAGAGCTTTTGATGATATTATGGGTGCGACTCTGTTGCTTTTCTACCAAAGAGAACACATAAAGAACAAACAAGCAAACAAAAAGTCGTCCTCTGTGAATCGAGGTATCAATTTTTGACCTGTTTCAATTTTAGGAGAGATAAGTTGCTTATAGGCTAACATGCTCAGATGAGGATTTTCTTTAAACTAGACGACGGTCCATAAACCTCAATGCAAAAAAGGAACTCTGGAGCTAATCTATCTGGCTTTTCAATTTGCGATTTTCTTCAAATTGAGCACTTTGTGTGTTCAAAATTGTGCAAGCTAACATTGAGCAATTTTTCGCAAAAGCCGTGGCAGCCTGATCGACGACCGCCTATACCACCGAGCTCTAATATTCAAACTGTAACGAATTTTGTTCTGCTCTGGTCATCCTTTTATTCGCCAGACTGGCGCAATATAAATTTTAAAATCATTTCTAACTCAAGAACAACGTCTGCATGACCGACCGACCGACCGATGGACCGACCCCCGTTTTCGCAACAAAGATACAAATAAAAAAGAAGCATTCATTGAGTGCAAAGACAATTAAAACAAAAATATTACCTTTCCTCGCAATTTAGAAATATTTTTCGAAATAAGAAGCGCATAGAAGAAAGCCAAGCCGACTGAAAAAAAAAAAAAAAAAACCACAAAGCACTTTGCATATGTCCATCTAATCGTGCGACGCCCAACAACCAACTACCAATGCCCAATGCTCAATGCTCAATGGCATTAATGTCTTTTTCATTTCGCATTGTAAACGCATAAAGAAAATTGCATGTTGAATTTGGTACGCTTGAAAAATCAAAGTGTCTCTCTTTACGGACGGACGACAAGAAAATATTTATGTAAATAAATTGTCAACAAAAGTGATATGATAATTTATTACGTTGCCACCATCGTTGCGAAGGCTTTTCATACGATGGTTGGACGCTCTGCTCAGGCTCGGTGTCTCTCTCTCACTCTCACTCGCACTCTCGTTCTCACTGGTCATCTGTCCGTCTCTTTGTCTGTGTCCATGCCTTCTCAGGCGGTAACATGCACTTGACGACAGTTGTCGATACCCTCGAAGATGGGCGTCGTTAATTGTGGCGTCACTTGAATGCTTTGCTGCGATTGTGACTTGCATTTCCCATTTTCGATATTGACAGCTTTAGGTTAGCCCAGCCATACGCTAGAGACAGACGGACAGACGGACGGACGGACGGACGGACGGACGCACGGACGCACGTCGATGAAAGCAACCACCCAAACAATTGTCAATTTGTCTGTGTAATGATTACTCGGCCAGCCTGCCTGGCCTGCCTGTCTCATTGGCTGCCAGCCCACATTGTTCCGATCCCCGCGTATTCATTAACAAAATTTTTAAATATTTATGCTAGAAAGAACAAATTTTTCTATTAATATGTATAAATAGGTATGTATAAAGCTGCATATGTACACATGTATATGTATGTCTCTCTGCTTTGGGAAACATCATTTTTCAATTAAGTAGATTAAAACTCTTTCCTACATTGGAATTGCAAATTTTTCAAAAGAATTCAGAACTTTCATTCAGTAATCGCAACTTTTTTTTTTTTTTTTTTTTTTTTTTTTTTGATTGATTGATTGACACCTCTGAGGTTGATTAATTTGAGACTTGCTGCAAGCTTTATTATGTTAATTAATTGGAATTGATCGCATTATGGGAAGAGATTTAGTTGTCAGCGCACATTGATTTAATAGAAGGACAGAAGCCTTATACATATAAGGCTTTAGCTCTTCAAGAGACTCTTGAAAGACGAAAAAGGACCCAACACGCTACAGTGGCCTACTTCGAGTAATCCTTCAATTCACTGGGGTAACTTGATGAGAGCTGAGGCTCTACAACGTCCCATAGAGATATAGAGTTGTAAAGGTAGGGAAGGGAAGAAAGGCTAAGAAAGAATGACATAATGAAAGAAAGAATCAAAGAAAGAATGAAGTAATGAAAGAAAGAGAATGAAGTAATGAAAGAAAGAGAATGAAGTAATGAAAGAAAGAGAATGAAGTAATGAAAGAAAGAGAATGAAGTAATGAAAGAAAGAGAATGAAGTAATGAAAGAAAGAGAATGAAGTAATGAAAGAAAGAGAATGAAGTAATGAAAGAAAGAGAATGAGGTAATGAAAGAAAGAGAATGAAGTAATGAAAGAAAGAGAATGAAGTAATGAAAGAAAGAGAATGAAGTAATGAAAGAAAGAGAATGAAGTAATGAAAGAAAGAATGAAGTAATGAAAGAAAGAATGAAAGAATGAAAGAAAGAAGAATGAAAGAATGAAAGAATGAAAGAATGAAAGAATGAAAGAATGAAAGAATGAAAGAATGAAAGAATGAAGAATGAAAGAATGAAAGAATGAAAGAAAAAGAATGAAAGAAAGAATGAAAGAAAGAATGAAATAATGAAAGAAGAATTAAATAACGGAATAAAGAGTTAAAAGGAATTAAAAAGAGTGAAAGTGAGAGAAATATTTACTACTGAACCGGAAGTAATCAGAAAGATAAGAATGAAGAATGAAAGAAGAAGAAGAAAGAGAAAAAGAAAGAAGAGAAAAAGAATGAAAGAAAGAAGAAATAATGAAAGAAGAATAAAAACGAGATAAAGAAGTTAAAAAGGAATTAAAAAGAGATGAGAAGTGAGAGAAATATTTACTACTATCCGAGAGAGTTGAGTATTTTTGTTTTCAGAAAAAAAGAAAAAAGGAGAAGAAAGAGAGAGAAAGAGAGAAAAAAAGAGAGAAAAAGAGAAAAAGAGAGAGAGAGAAGAGAAAAAAGAGAAAAAGAGAGAGAGAGAGAGAAAAAGAAAAAAAGAAGAGAGAAGAGAGAGAGAGAGAGAGAAAAAGAGAGAGAGAGAGAGAGAAAGAAAAAAAAGAGAGAGAAAAAGAGAGAGAGAGAGAGAAAAAGAGAAAAAGAGAGAGAGAGAGAGAAAGAGAGAGAGAGAGAGAGAGAAAAAAAGAGAGAAAAGAGAGAGAGAGAGAAAAAATAAAAAGAGAAAGAGAGAGAAAATACAGGAAAAAGAGAAAAAAAGAAATATAAAGAGAGAGATATATAAAGAGAGAGATATATAAAGAGAGAGATATATAAAGAGAGAGATATATAAAGATAGAGATATATAAAGATAGAGATATATAAAGATAGAGATATATAAAGATAGAGATATATAAAGATAGAGATATATAAAGATAGAGATATATAAAGATAGAGATATATAAAGATAGAGATATATAAAGATAGAGATATATAAAGATAGAGATATATAAAGATAGAGATATATAAAGATAGAGATATATAAAGATAGAGATATATAAAGATAGAGATATATAAAGATAGAGATATATAAAGATAGATAGATAGAGAGAGAGAGAGATAGAGAGATAGAGAGAGAGAGAGAGAGAGAGAGAGAGAGAGAGAGAGAGAGAGAGAGAGAGAGAGAGAGAGAGAGAGAGAGAGAGAGAGAGAGAGAGATAGAAAAAGAAAAAGAGATAGAAAAAGAGAGAGAGAGATAGAAAAAGAGAGAGAGAGAAAGATAGTTTAGAATTGAAATAAAAAACCCTAAAAAGAAGGAAGCTCCTGAACGTGCACCGAAGTCATAATTTAAATATGACAACTTATATTTATTTATTGAAATTTTTCGAAAAGAATTACCTGCGTAACGAAATAAATTCGGCGCGACAAATAAATACTGCACGCGTCATAAATATCCGAGGAGGTGGAGACCTCAAAACTCAAGCAAGCCGGAGCATCTTGAGGTGTGCCGAAGAAATTCGTCGCAATTTTAGTTTCATTCGATTAATTGCGAAATAAATAAACGATTTCGCTTTCTTCAATATTGAAATCCGTGCTTCAAATGGATGCGCATGGCGTCGCATGGCGTCGATGCTCGATGCCGATTCCTCATCTGATTTCGAATATGATTTGGGTTCTGATTTCTCTGCTTTCCACGACCACACAAATCGCCGCACTTCCACTGACGGCCACTAGGCATTTTGTGCTTGAAATCGCGTTCGGCCTTCGCTTACTTACCAGTCCGCCGTGTGTTGTGCATGCATTTCATGCATGGAATCTTAGCAAATTGGCTGTCCTCTGGAATTTGCAATGCCCCTTCAAGTGCTGCTGCTGCTGCTGCTGCGACTCGCGCAGACATACTTATGTACATTCGTACGTAATGCTCGTATTTGTTTTTCTTTTTGCTGGTCTTTCCCTCACAAGCAATTCCGATCCAAATGTGGGTGCGTCCAGTGAACGCGTTGCTGTCATTATTCATTTAGCAACAATAAAAGAAAAAAAAAAAAGAAAAGAACAAGGAGTAGAAGAAGAGTAAGACGAAAATTCCTTGCAATTCTAAAGGGTCTTATTAACTCAGAAGTTACGCCACCATAAAAATATGTCCGTCTGAACATTTAGTAACAGAACAGTAGTTAATTGGAAGCGCCATGCCATGCCGTATGATTACACTCAACGTAGTCACATTCGACTTATGGCTTTGTTTTCCACTCCACTCCACTCCCTCCTCACCACTCCATTCTATTCCTTTCCATACGATACTCATTCGTTCTGTTCTTTCCATTTTGGCAGCTGCAAATAGATCTTCCTTGAAAGAAGACAATCAAAAACGATGATTGCATGTCCCAGCTTGCCTGTCATGCCGTTTGGTCCGTCTGTCATTCAGTTGCTCTCTCAGTCTATTGTTAGGGATTTAACATTTTCTCACTTTTTGTTTTTTTTTTTTGCAACATCAAGTGCATTTATTAATAGCAGAAAAGTAAACATCTTCAAATGAAACAGAGGAGAACAAGAAGAACCAAATGTTCACGATTTTATTTAAGTCGATTTACACGATCGTCTGTTGATTTAAGTCATTTGGATGTGCTTATTTTCACAGAAATTGCTCTGTTTTTGGCATGAACTGGAAGCTCTTTACTTTTGACTCACAAACGGAGAAACTTTATTCGGCTTGGCTACTATAAATTAAGTGTTTGTGTTTTTTTCTATCTCTACTCGGAATTATTTTCGATTCTAATTTCAGTGGCACTAAAATTTTCCCCACAGAAAGTACGTCATTCCTTGGTTGTCGTTGCTGCGTTGATCACTCAATCGAATTTGGGACGGCCGGCCGCGGCCTGGGGGTTTTCTTCTTTCTTATGGTTGGGGGCAGTGTGTTGAAAGAGGGAAAACAAAAACGGTCAAGCCCGACTTTGGTATACCCAGTGTACCGAAAATATTTTCGCACTATGTTTTTGCCTTGCCGAACAGAAGTTACAAAAAATCAATGTTTATGGGCGTGGCAATCGGCGGACCATATAAATTTTCCTCCTGCACCTTTGATTCCTCAAATCGTGCAAAGGAGAAAAAAGGGTAAATTTCCGGGGTTTTCAATGTCTTCCGATTATAGAGGTTTTTTTTTTTAATCTCACTGCGAGGAAATGGAACCGTTGATATTTGAAATGGCAGGAACAAAAAAAAAAGAGGAATTTCATGAAGGATTGAATTTTCAATTCGGGGAATTAGGTATTTCGGGTATAACGAAGAGAGCAAAAAAAAAAAAAAGGATAAAGGCAGCCTCAGAAGTAGGAGAAAAATTTAAAGAACCTCTATGAATATTATGAGCGCCCGCTTACATGGAGTCCGTGTTTATCTATATAGACCTGGGTAAAAACACGACATAAAAGGGCGCAACAAAAATTAGTAGATAACATAAAAAGAAAATGTAGCAAGATTGTTGGCCCGAACAAAGTGGAAATAAAAATGGGCCATGATCTAGACCGGCATACAGTTGTGGACACTAAGGTAGGGTCACCCATTAAGCTTATTTTTATCAGACTTAAAATAATGCACAGCCCTATTCTGTATATTTCAGGGGAACGAATTCCCAGAGAATTTACTTTTCTCGAAGAAATTTGAGAGGGTAATGGCTATTTGGCCCATACCCATAATTTTCCTTTCCCTTTCTTTTTAAAAAAAGGAGACTTTTAGTCTATGGCTATGGCGGGACAAAAAATCACCGAGACGGGTGAGGGGAGGTAGAAAAATTGTATGGAACCTGGACTTTCACCACATAGTTTGGGCATTTAACAAAAGCAATACAGCCGCAATAAAGTTTATACTTTCACCAAAACGTACAATCAGTATCACTAACATACAGCCAAGAACAAATTTCAATTCCCCACAACTCTCCCATCAGTCGTTTTCAAAAGCACTTACATATATCGACAATTCTCTCTGTCGCATTCGCTCTTATGTATTCTTATCAAACCTACACAGTGATGCCAACTCTTTAAAAAGGAAATGCGTAATTGTTTCGTCAAAAAGGGCTAAAAAAGGGGGCTAAACCGAGGTTAGCTAAAAAGGGCTAAAAAGGGCTAAAAAGGGCTAAATTAAACCAAAAAAAAAACCAAAAAGGGATATCAAAAGTATTTTGTTTGTTAAACCTGATGAAATTGTACATTTTATTTTATTAAGTTATCTAACAAAATCAATAAAACCGTTCAAAACATTTTTTTATTTATAACTAGGTACGTTTTATTAACATAACATGTATATAAAAATTAAAATAAAATAACAATTCTTGGTGTTAAAAATTAAATAACATTTCTTCCAAAAAACAAAAAAGTGAGATGGTTTAAGGGTCACTCACAATAGGGCAGTGGCAGTGAAAATGTCCTAAATTTTAGAAAACACTGTTTCATATGAAATAAATTCTTATAATAGAATTGGATTTTGTATCATATCAAACTGTGTTCTCTAAAATTTAAAAAACTCTCACTGCCACTGCCTTATTATATATCAGGCTTTAATCTTTTAAAAATATATCTTCTTCTTCGTCATCACTCCATAGAAGAGTATCTATTTCAAATTTAGAATTTTTGTAACATTCACTTGAATTAATTTTGACTATGACATCTTCTGGTATATGGTAATCACAACAACATAGATTTTGCTTAGCTATTATTTGGTTCAACTTTTTTTAATTGAATCTCCTTGGCACTTATTTTTTCTTTGAAGTGGCAGCCGCGGTCTCCTTGAAACTCAGGAAGACTGCGGCCTATTTGACGAACATTCATGAGTGACATACATCATTTCTTGTCTTCATGCAGTAATTCAATCGCCACACAAACATGCTTGCAAACAAAATTGACTGCATGTGGCATGTGTGAAAAATTGTTTCTGTAAAAATTTCAAAAACGCAAAAGAGGGCTAATTTTTTTTGTCGGAAATGGGCTAAAATTGCGCGTATTTTAGTTTCGGGCTAAAAAAAATTTTTTGCGTTCTGGGCATACCAATTAGGGCTAAAATAGCCCGAAAAGAGACTAAGTTGGCATCACTGAACCTACAAGCATATTAAAACAAAAAAGGAGAGTGTCACTTGTAGTATTAATTCTTATAGTTCAAAATTCATTTCGATTCCACCGATATATCGATTATCGATATCTCATTATTTTTCAGTATCGCGATACCACATATCGATACTTTTCTTTCGATACGCATCCCTACTACCAACCCAGCCGGAACTGTGTGCACGAGGTGCTCGAAAACATGCATAGCACAAAGTATGATATGCACAGCACGCAGCTAATATACGAGACCTGTCTACTTTTCCTAATAGGTACATGTCTAGGGATATGCCATGGTGTGAAAATTGGACTCAATGTGTATAGCATTGGTATAATGAAAAATACCGGCTTCGCTCGCTTCATTCCATACACAAGCTATATACCGGGTGTATGGCATAGAACACAGCTTGCGAAGTAATTCGAAAGCAGTTTTTTTTTGTCCAATGTTGACCTATCTACTTCTTCATACACTTCGTGCCCATGATACAAGAAAACAAGATAGCGCCATTTCAGCCCGATGATGTCACAAATACAAAATAAGAGCTTCGTTGTTGTTGTTTTGCATGTTAGGCCCAACGTCACAACTATACTTTAGCATGGGAAACAACAACAATGCGAATGCTACAAAATAGCGGTACCCGAAGTGGCGCTATCTTGCTCTCTTTGTATCATGCTTCGTGCCCTGACACCAAAACACCCGGCTGGGTAATATTCTTTTCTGTATTCTCTTCTCATGGCTCTTTTATCGCCAACAAGACATTTCTCATACCTGTGGGTGGGTCGCGACTCGCGACATTTCATAACAAAAAAGCTTAGTCTTAACTACTTCGAAAAGCCTACATAATACAGTAAGACATTGGCCTAACACAATTCATAAGGCAGTCACTCAGTCAGTCAGTCAGTTGCACGTTACGATTATGTGTTGTAAAATGTGCTGAAGCCAATCGTTTGCCCATCCGCCTTTGACAGTAGCTCTCAATTGGCATTGGTGACATCATAATTTGCATAGGCAGCCCGATTTGCCGCTAATGCGCTTTAGATCAAAGGAAATCGCAAACTAACGATATTAGCCTCAACGACAAAGACGGCAACAACAACAACAAAAACCAAAAACACTGCAACTCATCGTCGAAACAATGATTTTCATCATCATCGTCATCGTCATCATCATGATCTTATGCTTATTGAAAGTAATCAAATCCAAAAGACACTCTGTGCTTGAGCCGCCCGATTTTCAGCGTGTGTTGCTGCAACAAGTTGCATTCATTCGGAGCGCTTGACAAAAATGGCAAAATCGCAGCGAGACCAGATTTTTTTTTTTTTGTTTTTGTAACATTCTCTTTGTTTTGATTTTCATTTTGATTTGATTTTAAATTTTGTTGTATGTCGTCGTCGTTTTTTTGTGCGGTCCTCTTAATTAATGGCTAAAGTCAGTCGGCCTCTAGAAGCAGAGCATTGCATTATGTCGTTAGAGTGATTTGATATATAGTAATTATTTTAATGTTTTATTTTTTTTTTATTTATATTTTTTTTTTCTAATTTATTGTTGTTTCCTTTTTATTTTGCACTTTGATACGGCGTTTCTCTTTCCGACGACTTCAAAGTTTGCATTTTAACACCTCGTAATACGTGACAAGACCAATTCGCTGAGCATATTCGGTTACCGACTACTGTTGATTGACTATATTTGGACATTATTTCTTGTGAGGCGCTTTTTACGTTATTAGAGAAGAAAATAAATTTAAAAAAAAAAAAACAATCATTTTTCTTTTTTTTTATTTCGTCACAAAATCAAAAGTAATTTGATATGAAGAATTTCGGCTCGAAGTAAAATCACGCCTTTAAGTCATTTCTTTTGTGTGGTCGTTTCTCTGATTCCCGACTTTATAAAGAACAGATTTAAAAACAGAATAATAATAATAATAAAAAAAAACTAACCCATTAATAGCCGATGTAACCATTCGAAAACTGTTTGGAGAAATAGAGGCACTGCAATAGATCTAAAGGCCGATTCTAAATATGACCGGGTGAGTTTTTCCGTGCGGAATTGAAAAAAATTCTACCTTTCAAAGCACACTGGAGAACCGAATATAAAGGAACGAAGTGTTTTCCTTTTTCGAGGCTTAGAATACTTCCCTTTTCCGCGAAGAAAATTTTCTGGGGAAAAAACTCCCGGGGAACATTCATTTAGAATAGCTCTGCTATTGTCCCATTTGGTTCCATTTAGTCGTTTTGATCTTCTACTTCAATATGTCCTCGATTTCCCTTATGTAGGAGAGGAGAAATTTAGACAGCTCTCGAACCTCAGGTCGTCGCGGCTTAGATTAGATAAGATTAGATAGCATTGGCGTTGGGTTGCATCCTACAAGGATTATTGTGACTACCCTTTTCTAATGCCATCTAATGCCGCGATGTCCCGTGAAGATAGATACCCTATCAACCGCTATTGTTGAAGGCTAGGCGGAGGTATAAGTAACGGAGTCTGAGTTTCGCAAGACTATCACAGTGGCACATAATGTGCTCCGCTGTCTCCTCTTATTCGTTACAGAGTCTGCAGCTGTAATCTCTGGATTGGCCAAGATTCGACAGATGTTTGTTTACTCTACAGTGTTCAGTAAGAAAGCCTGTGACAAGTCGAATTCCCGTCCTGTTGAGCAATAAAAGCTCTTTCGTTCTGGCCTTTGAGAAGACTGGCATGAAATCTCTAGCTTGTCTGTGGCCGGTAGTATCGTTCCATTCAGTCTGAGCTGTTCTTTCAAGCCATTCATTTACTTTGAGTATAAAGAAATTCCATGACGGACCGCAGAATGGTCTAGGCCCAACGAATGTTGCGGCCGCTCCTTTCCTTGCCAATTCATCAGCTTTCTCATTATCGTCGCGGCTTAAGAAGGACTTATTGAAGATTCTGAGTCTCTGCCTACATGGCGCAACACACTTTCCCATTATATTTTACCGAGGTCTGTCTGAATTCAGAGTCACCT